>RJWM01031589.1:0-22237 GCA_004363535.1 Dasyprocta punctata | reverse complement strand
AAAGCACGCCTTGCTGTGAGCCAGCCAGTGCAAGGGCTGGGAAACCAGAAAAGGGTATCCCACCCCGCCCTCCCCGTAAGTAACTGGCTGATTAGGAGGACTCAGGCTGAGACGACAGCAACTGAGATGAAAGGAGTAGCTTGTTTCTTATGTTGTTTGATTGACTTTGCAGGCCTGGGGCTGGGGGTCTGGGCATCTGTTTGGAGGATGGCAGTGTACATTGTGGCAACTGTGGAGGATTTCCTTCTGTCTTGTTTTTGAAATCCAATTTTTGTTCCATTTTACTGTTTTGTTTTATTCCTGAACCTGGTAACCTGAGCAACTATTTTGAAGATAACAATATGCAGTACAGCAACCATTGTTAAATTCCTATCATCTTATTTTGAAAACATAAATAGCTATTGTTGTTTTGTTGTTGTTGTTTTGCTTTTGTTAGGTTTTTTTTTGGTTTGTTTGCATTTTGATTTTTCTGTTTTTTCTTTTTTCTCTTTAAAATAAAAAATTTACAATAGATATTGTGAATTGGAAAGAAACTGTTCAAAAGAAAAGACAAACTGTGATGGGGAAAGGATGAATGGGTAAAAGGAAAAGATTTATGTAGACACAAGATAGTTAAGATAGTTATAAAACTAGCGTCTGTCTGTTCCTTGAAGAGAATGTTTTGTGCTAATATTGTTTAGAGAAGATATCATGCCTCTGTCCTGTACTCTGAAGAACTACTACAAGATACCAATACGCAATGTATCAAGTATTGTAGCTGTCCTACTACCCTGTTTTAAACCGGTTTTCATTGTTTTTCTGTTTTTCTCTTTTTTTTTTTTTTTTTTTTTTTTGTGACACCAGGGATTGAACTCACAACCTCGCGCCTGGCAGACAGGCACTTAAGTCACTGAGTCAAACTCCCGGCCCTGGTTTTTTGAGGCAGGGTTGCACTGTGTAGCTCAGGCCAGCCTTGAGCTTGTGATGTAGCCCAATCCGGCCTCGAACTCACAAGGCTCCTCCTACCTCAGCCTCCTGAGTGCTGGGATTAAAGTCGTGTGCTACCACGCCCGGCTGTTTTTCTCTTTAAAATAAAATTTAAAAAAAAATTTGCAACTTTATGTGACATTTTCCAATTTTTTAAATGTTTTTAAATTTCCTGATTAACAAAAACACACCCTTCCCCTGCAAGCCAGTTTGCAGCTGCTTATCATGGGAATCAAGTATGGGGGTTGGTTCATGGGGAAGATAGGAAACAGAGGAAAAAAGCTGTAAGAATTTGTATGTTGAGGTGACCGTTCAAGGAAAGGGGGTTTCATCTGATGGCTCTAGGTGGCCAGGATGTGTGCCTGCTCTGGAGTGGCATAAAAACGGATTGATTCAGTTCTTCAGACATTTCATGAGCATCTACCCCAAGGCAAGCCACACTTCTGCAGGAGCAGTGTCCTGCCCTGTGTTCATTCATTTACCCTCACACTGCCTGCCAGCTACTAATCCTGCTCCTGTAGAACTGTGATACCGAGAACAGGGCTCTCAGGGGAGCAGAGGTCCCTGTTACAAATTACAGAATGGGACCATCCAGTACCTGAGCATTCCCCTTGACAGTGTTTTCAGAGCTTAGCTGTTTCTGTTCCATGTAAGTACGATAAGAAAAAAGAAATATTTTGTAAAATATAACTTCTGGTTAGACTAGTAATCAAAAGGCATGACATGGGTATTGTTTTAGAAAATCTTACATTTGCATACTATGTGAAACAATTGAGAAACAGAGTTGTAACAAACCTATTAGGGGCATCTGAGTTTATCTAACAGTGGAAAATATTATGCATTATGCAAAACCCAACGTTTTTTTTCTTTCTTTCTTTTTTTTTTTTTTTTTTTTTTTTTTTTTTTTTTTTTTTTTTTTTTTGGTACCAGGGATCGAACTCACAACCTCGTGCTTTCCAGGCAGGTGCTTACGCCACTGAGCTAAATCCCTGGTCCTATTTTTTGAGACAAGGTCTCACTATGCAGTCCAGGGTGGCCTTGAACTCACTTTGTAGCCCAGGCTGATCTCAAACTCGCGACGATCCTCCTGCCTCAGCCTCACAAGTGCTGGGATTAAAGGCGTACACCACCACTTCAGCAACATTTTCTGATGTAATGCAACGAAAAGCGGATTCCCAGTTGTCACATGTTCTAGAACCTGAAACCCCCTCCTGCCTGCTACATACATGGCACAGCTGGCAAGAAATAAGGAGGACTCAGCAGCAGCCAGGGGATGCGTGGATCATTTGAGAACACAGGAAAGCTAGTGTTTCTGTTGCTTGCAGTAATCCAAGGACCTGCATGTTCGCTCACAAACGGACTGGAAAAAGAGGTCCTGGTCCCATGCGAGGCAGAGATGTGCAAGCGAGAGGCACCTACAGAGCAAGGACAGCAGAATAGATGACCCAGCCACAGGAAGGTCACTGATGAAGGCATCCAGCGAGGGCAAAAGGTACCGGTGAGAGGCTACAGCCAGAGCCTCACCACAGTTGTTCTATGGGGTTTAAAATTGTCTTCTCTTGACTAGACCCGTACTATCCAAGAGGAGAAGTAATGTGAAAAAAATTGCTACTGGTCTAAAAGAAGCCTGAATAACCTTGAAGAAGAAAGTGAGAAATGACTCTAAAGGGATTCACTCTCACTCAAGTCCATCTAGGCTTCCTACAGACAACAGCTCTCTGAAATGAGTTCACAATTTAAGTTATAAATTATACAAGGAAACAGCCATCCGTCACACTTAACAGTCAGAAGACAAACAGTAAAGCAGGAGTCAACCCACAGGACTGGGAGAGAATCAAAGGTCTAATAGAGATAAGTAGTTTAAAATGACTCAAATATCAAAAAAAGAAATAGAAACAAGGTACTACAAAAAGACAATGGGCGTAGTGAAAAAGAAATCAAATCGTCTAGAAATGAAGAATACAGTCACTGAAATTACCATGTATACTGGAACTCTGCATGGATAGGCTAGAGAACTAAACAGACATGAGGATAAAATGAACATTTTTTTATCAGAAAGATCAGAAGAAAATACACAGAAATATAGAAATAGAAAAGAGGTTAGGAGACAAGGAGGATACTATGAATAGAGCATAATGCTAATTCCAAAGAGAATGAAGGGAGGCGAAGCAAATATTCCAAAAGTATTAGCTGAGAGTGCTCTAGAGTTGAAACACATAAATCCTCAGTTTTAGGAAACACAGCAAATTCTGAACAAGCTAAAACAAATGAATATATTTTGTTATGCTGAAAGCTGTAAACTGTACTATATACCTCATTTCCTTCAAAGCAAGAAAGAAATTCCTACAGTAGTTTTTAAAAAGTGAATGTTTTATGTCCTCTAACATCCTTGTTGCTAGAACTTGATTGTCTTGGTTTGGGCTTGAGGTGAGGGTTAACAGCGTCCAGACGCAGTGAAATCATTTGTTCTCAGGATTGGATGTAACTGACATCTGTGGCAACTGAAGGAGAGCCCGTCCTGAGGCTCTGTGGGTGAGATCTAGCGGTGTCACAGCACTGACCACACCTTTCCTTTCAAAGTTATCTTTCAGGCTGTTTATTTGAAGTTTAGCATCAGTAGGGTACCGGCAGGAAACAGATGGCCCACTCAAACTGGATAGTGGAGGAAGTTTGAGAAAGAGACTATCAGCAAGGACATGGGCGGGGTTTAGGGAAGCCAGGGGACCATGAGCTCAGTGATGAGGAACCATCACCAGACCTAAAAGCTGAGGAGGGGAGCTTGTGACCCAGAGGCAGCCACAGCGAGTGGGCCATGTGACAGGAGCTGTTCCCCTCCATGGGGCGCTGCAATCAACCTACTGGGACCAAACCCCAACAGTAGTTTGCCCAGGACAGTGGGCATGTTCTAGGCTTCTTTCTCATTTATTGTCCCAGATTGGACAATAAGTGGTTTGATCACCTGGGCATTGATGTAGTCTATACAGAGCAGCTTCGTGAAAGGCAAATCAAAGCAAAGCGAGATGGAGAGTGAGCTGGGGACCAAGGGAACAACGGAAGGTACTCAGTCCAAGTAGTTCCTGCTTAGTGGCAAGTAGTTTTTCTTTTCTTTTTTAAGCTTTTTTTTTGTTTTTTTTTTTTTGTTTGTTTTTTTTTTGCAGCACCGGGGATTGAACTCACAACCTCGCACCTGCCAGGGCAGGCGCTTAGCCACTGAGCCAAACTCCCAGCCCTGATGTTTTTTGAGGCAGGATCGCACTATGTAGCTCAGGCCGGCCTTGTGCTCGCGTTGTAGCCCAAGCCGGCCTCGAACTCACAAGACTCCTCCTACCTCAGCCTCCCGAGTGCTGGGATTAAAGTCGTGCGCCACCACGCCCAGCGTTTTTTAAACTTTTTTGAGATATAATTCACATCCCATAGAATACATCTTTGTAAAAGCCACGTTTTAATGAATTTTTAATGTGTTCACAGGGCTCTGGAGTCATCACCACAATTCATTTTAGGAGCCCACACCCATTAGCGGTCACTCCGCATCTCTTCCAACCCTCCTGTCCCTAGACCTAGGCAGTCCCTAGTACTGTTCATCCTTGTAGAATTGCGTCGTCTGGACATTTCGTATCAATATCTCATACAGTATGTTGCCTTCTGGGTCTGGCTTCTTCATTTAGCATAATGTTGCCAAAGTCCTTCTATGTTGTAGCCTGGATCATTATTTTATTTCTTTTTATGTATACATACACCACATTTTACTAATCCATTTATGACTTGATTGATAGATATTTGCTTTGTTTCTACTTTTTTGATTTCTACTGGGTTTTTTGTTTGTTTGTTTGTTTTGTTTTGTTTGTACCAGGGATTGAACTCACAACCTTGCACTTGCCAGGCAGGCCTGTAAGCAGGCCTACTGAGCTAAATCCCCGGCCCTATTTTTTGAGACAGGGTCTCACTATGCAGTTCAGGCTGGCCTTGAACTCACTTTGTAGCCCAGGCTGGTCTCGAACTCTCAACGATCCTCCTGCCTCAGCATCCCGAGTGCTGGGATTAAAGGCATGCACCACCATGCCCGGCTCGATTTCTACTCTTTGAATAAAGGTGGTATGAAATTCATGTATGAGTTTTTATGTGAATGTGGATGTATGTTTTTAATTCTTTTGGAAGTGTGTGTGTGTGTGTGTGTGTGTATGTGCACACACATGCACACACATATATGAATTGCTGGGTCATATGAAAAATTTATATGTAAACTTTTGAGGAATTGCCAAGGTGTTTTACAGTAAATAGTATTTTATCATGTAATTCATGAGCTTTTTTAAATTAGTACACACTTGTAGTACATAACTTTTACACTGCTTGTGGGGAATTGGTATACACACATAATACATTTTAATTGCTTTTTTATGTCCTTTCCTTCCCTCCCCCTCATCTGTCTCTTGATCGCTACTCCTTTTTTTGCAGTACATAGTGTTCACATGCTTTGTGTGGAGTTGGTACATGTACATAACGCACGCCAATTCCTGTTATCATCCTCTTTCCCTCTTCCTCCTCCGTCTTCATCCATGTTTTGATCTTCTTCCCCTTGGAGAAAGATCTACCTTTCTACTTGTAGTGGATTGGTAACTGGTAGCGAATTTAAACACCAGCTGAACTGAATCAGCATGGTACTGAGCGTGGCTAGCCCACCTGAGGACTGTTGCCAGCATAACAAGACCTGGAGAGGAAGAGTAGTGTTGTGGGTTCTCCTAAGTGTTGCTTGGAGCTGTTGTTTCTTCTGGAGGAGCTTGTCATGCTGGTTCCCCTAATATGAACTTGGCTGTTATCATCGGAGGAGCTCAGGACCTTGTTGCTGAGAACAGCTGTGGTTCACTTGTGGGGAGCTCTGGTTCTTACTTTGAGCATTGCTTCCTAGCTCTGGAGGGGAAGAAGTGTGTTGTTTAATCTCTAGGAGAAGCTTGTCACGCTGGCTTCCTGATATGAACTCGGCTGTTATTGTCGGAGGAGCTCGGGACCTCATTGTTGCTGAGGATGGCTGTGGTACTTTTCGGGGGAGCCCTGGTCCTTGTTTTGAGCATTGCTTCTTAGCTCCAGTGTAGAACCCTTAAGCTCCTGGCACAGATCCTTCAACCCACTGGTATAGACTTTCTAGCTTCCACCGCTGACCTGTGGGCCTTCCCAGCGCAGAAAACAGACTTGCATGAGTCATTGTCGTGGGCTCTAGGCCTCCAGGAGGACTGGTGGGAGACATTGTCATGGGCTCTAGGTCTTCAGCTGGACTCATGCAGGACACTGCTGTGGGATCCAGGTCCTTGGTTGTATCTTCTAGGTCTTTAGTCTTGTGGACAGATTTCCTGCACTGTCTTGTGTTTAACTCTGGGTGATTATTATAAATAATACTATAAATTCTGTGTCCTGTAATTGTTCTCCTTGCAAACCTTCACTATGACACTACTTCCTATGATCTATCTTTTATTTTGCTTTTTATTTATACTTTGGGTTTTTTATATAAGAGAAACCATACTATATTTAAGTTTGTGTGTTTGATTTATTTCACTTAACATTATGGTCTCAAGGTGCATCCATTTTTCAACAAATATCTCATGTTTGCATTTCTTTATGACAGATGAGTGCTGCATTGTGTGTAAATGCCACATTTTGTTTATCCATTCGTTTGATGATGGACACAAGCTGCTTCCAAGATTTAGCTATGATAAATTGTACAGGTATAAGCATGGGTATACATGTCTCTTACTCTTTCAAGAAGACACATAGAAGGGCAATGGAACTAGAGGGTCAAATGGAACCTCTAGTATCAGTTTTTTGAGAAATCTCCATACTGATTACCAAAGTGGTTGTAGTAGCTTACATTTCCACCAACAGTACAAAGTTTCTTTTTCCCCACAGCCTCACCAGAATTTGTTAATATTTGATTTCTTGAAGATGGCTATTGTTTCTGGGCTAAGATAGAATTTCAGTGTTGTGCTAATTTGTATTTCTTGAAAGACCAGCAGTGTTGAACATTTCTTCATATATCATCGGCCATTTGTACATCTATGAAGTGTCTGTTCATTTCATTTGCTAGTTTTTATTTGGAAGGACATCTAATTTTTTTTAGTTCTTTATATATTCTAGGTATTAGTCCTCTGTCTGGGGAATAGTGGCCAAAACTTTTTCCTATTCTGTAGGTTCTCTTCACTCTGTTGGTTGTTTATTTTGCTGTGCAGAAGCTTTTTAACTTATCTGTTAATAACTCATGAGTTTATTTTTTACAAATTTTTTTATGCAATAACTATAATGGAGCCATTGTCAATCTGCTCATAACGGTTGACACTATCCATCCACTTCACAAGCTCTGTCTGCTCTGTTGTCCCCAGTAGTCTTTGGCGGCATGGTAAATTTTTCCATTGCCTAGTTTGCTCCCATAGCAAGTCATTTATATTCTTCTGATTGCTGGGTTTTAAAGATTTTATAATTCATTTGAGAACATGCCATTGTTTAGACACTAGCATTACAGCTACTAGGTAAGCAGAATGTTACTGCAGTCAACTAACATTCGGAGTTTAGATCTGTCAGGTAGAAGTTCGGCTGGCAGAAGTCTCTGGGAGTTGCCTTTACTCTAGGTTCCTGGCAAAGCCAAAATTCTGGGCCTCATATGCAAGGTTTTTGCTGCACCTTGTTTGTGTGGACATCAGAGCATTAAATGACACTGGAATTAGTTGGCACCCGGGCAAAATTTTGAGGCCTAGCAGTTTAGCTCTATATAATCTTTGTTCTGCCCAGTGAACACATTTTAGTACCAGAATTGCTCAGGACTTTCTCTCCCCAGGAGCCCTACCAGAAAGACTGCAATTTCAAGAGGTTTTACCTGGGTAGAGAAGAGGCTTGCTTCTCCAAGGTCTGATCTTCCTTTGATGTCAATAATAGAAACAGGGCGTGGGGACCTGTCTTTAGCTGGAGCAGTATGCTAAGGTGGATGGAGTGAGTGGGCCTCGGAGGCACAGAAACCCAAGTTCAAATTCTGATGTCGCCATGTTTCAACTGCGTCTGTGAGAAAATTCCTGGACTTGCCCTTGCCATCTTTGGTAAGATGAGATACACAATACTCAGTGCTCACTTCTCTACCTTAAGGTTTAGAGATAATGAGTCTGTAACAGGCACTCCAGATCAGGAAGAGGGACTTTTGTTTGGGATAATAAGAATAAATTTGGGCCTCTGAGACTTGAGCATTCTTTCAGTTGTTTTGAAGCAGTTCTGCCTTTTTTACCTTTAATAATAGGTTTGTTTACGTTGAATAAAAAGAACCAAGCCCAGCCCTCCTCCTTGCTGAAGCTTGTGAGCAAATGGACACTTGCGAGCTGGAGCTTCAGGGCAATCCTTGCAGCCACAAGCAGCCAGTGCTACAGGCAATGGGTGAAAAGAGCCTATGTGCAGAAAACATTTCATTTGCTGGGGTAATGCTATCTACCTGTGATCTTATCCAGTAGCTTCAAAGGCACTGGCAGCCATTGCCCAACTATCAAGCACACTGGCCTCTGGCTCGCTGTCCCCAAGGCAGAAATGAGGCAGAGTAGCGATCTCCCCAACTGATGCACATCAGGAGGCAGAGAAGAGACGAGCTGCACCCCTGAGTGGAGGTGAGTCGGGGCTCTGGGGGCCTCAGTTTCCTCATTTGTTAGATGTCAAGTTTGGCCCCTTCCAGGTGATGTCAAAGATGTCTTCCGCAGGACTCTGGCTGACTTCCAGGCCTGGTTTTTAGGTTCTCTTTATTGTCTGCTTTGCACACTGAGCTGAATGTATGTGTTTGTCACTGAGTGTGTGTTTTATGTGATTCAGAGCTACCTGGAAATTGAGGTTGGGGAAGGGATGAGTGCTGTTTGCTCCAGTGATTCAGCCACAGTGAAAGAAGTAAGTCTCTGAACTGATGATGCCTGATGTTTCTTCTAGCCCTGACCTTGGTTGCAAAGACAGAAATACAAATAGCCAAGTTCCCACCCCACAGCACCAGACAAGGCAGGGCAACCTTGACCCTTGACCCTTTCCAACAGCACTTCCCACGGGCACTTCCTTTCCCTCTGAGCTCACTCACGTTTATTTATCCTAGAGCGATCTTAAGCTAACTTTTAGAGGCCTCCCACTTATACTTCCTATAACAGGTTTGCGCATAATTGTTCTCCATAATGTAAAATTTTTTGGAAAGGCGTTTAATACTCTAAACTAAGGCAACCCATTCCCTTACTGGACATGCCTATTTATTTGGGATATTTTATTTTAAATTAAAATCTTTCTTCCTTTGTTGAAGTGAACTGCATGCAGGACTTACACTTAAGACACCAGCTTTTTTTAGACCTCATCGTTCAGAGGAAGATTATCAGTAACCACCTACTTTATGTGTTTGACCCTTCACATCCTGGGGTCTGTGTCCATGGATTCAACCAACGCTGTGTTGAAAAATATTAGAAAAAAATTGCATCTGTACTGAACATATACAGATTTGTTTTTGTTGTCATTATTTCTGGATCAGTACTGTATAACGTCTACTTACCTAGTAGTACTTTGTATTAGATTTTCTAAGTTATCTAGAAATTATTCATGCGTATGAGAGAATATGCATAGGTTGTATGCAAATAGTATGCCATTTTATACAAGGAACTTGAGTGTTCTTGGGTAGAGGTATTTGTGAGGGTCCTCACCAATTCACAGGAAAGACTACTTTTTAGGTATTGGGTCTCTAACTCTTATGGTTATTGAAACTATCCTCATAATAATTTGAACACCGAGTTATAAACATTCAAATTGAGAAAAACCAGTTCTCTCAGGGGACTCATTCATGAAAATGGAAAGATCTTTTATCAAGTAATTCCCCCCAGGGTCTTTTAAATAGCAATCTCGCCCATTTTGATTCAATTTGTGGAAGGCCCATTTAGATGCATTACGAGACCACCTCTTCATGTAGAGGAAGGTAACCATTTGGCTCTTGTTTCCCAACCTGCGGCTAATTCATTTTGCCATTAATCTACTTTCCCCGGGAGGCCATTTGATCTGTTTGCAGGAGGAGTGGGGCTAAAGGCAGCCCCTCCAGATGCGATGGCTTTCAACATCCAGACAGTCCAAAGGGCCATTGTGGTTAGGACAGACGTGATTAGTTGAAAAACTCACTTGAAATTTGTGTGCCGCTTTAAATCCCTAATTGCTGATCCAGGAAGACTGCCCTGCCATAGTCTGAGAACAATGCCAGCCGGGGAAAAAAAAATTTTAAAGAGCATCCCATTAATGAATTCCTTAAAATGCTGGATTCCAGGCAATAACACTTCTATAATCCTGATATTACTCACATTTGCATAACCCAGCAGTTTGTGAAGTATTTTCACGGGTCTTTCACTGACCCATGGGACTCATGATCCAGTTCCAGAAGGGGATGTGGGTTTAGAGCTGTTGCTTTCTTAATAGCACGCAGCTGGGAAAAGGCAGATGTGCGAGGAGCAAGCCTTCTCATTTCTAGTATGCTCACTTCAGTGTTGGGGTGCAAATCTAAGGCCTCGTAGATGTGAAGCAGGTGCTGTACCACGGCTCTTCACCCCCAGCCCTTGAAACCTTTGTAAACCTCCCACGTGGTCTCCCCAGAATGCCACAGCTGGAGCTGGGTTGCAGGACTGCATTCCATGCAGGACAGGAGAGCATGAGGAAGGATTTTCTTCCCCACCTGGCAAAAGATCTGGCATTGGAGGTGCAGGAGTCCAAGCAAGTTACTCACCACCAAAACAGCTAAGGTCTGGATAAGTGCCTGCCAGCATGACTTTCTGACATTTTAAAGCAATAGACTCCTTTCTGTAGGCTCGGAAGAGAGGGGCTTCGTGAATTTCAATGCAAGACATCCACAGATCCTTCTGATGCACCAGACCTTGTGTTGGAGTGTGGATGCCTCCATGAAAACTCATGTTGAAATTTGACTCCTACCGTGAAGCATTAAGAAGGTGGAAATGTAATCTGACTGTGGTATTTGGAGCTGGGACCTTTGGGAAGTAATTAAGATTCAATGAAGCCCTAAGGGTGGGACCCTAGTCCAATGGGACTGTGGCTTTGTGAGAAGAGGAGGCGAGGTTGGAGCTTGGATGCTGTATCTTGTCATGCAGTGCCTCACGCTGCCCTGAGGTTCTGCAGAGTGTCTGCCAGGAAGAAGGATGTCACCAGATGAGGCCTTTTGATCTCAGACCTCCAGAGCCATAAACTGAATAAACTTTATTTTTATAGACAACTCAGTCTGTGTTATTCATTTACACAACAAAAATGACTAAGCTTCCTTGTACAGTATATTGAGATACTAAATATCCAGACAACCATGGCCACATCAAAATAGACTTTTCTTCTACAACTTGCAGTAAACTGCCCAGCAAGCCAAGCCCTAATCTGCCATAAGCAGCCCAGGAAGCCAGCCCGCTCTAATCCAGAGCTCAGGGAGCCAGATTTCCATCTCCAGTGGCAATCTGGGATGATGGACAGTGACTTCTAAAGCAATCGGCCCCAACCAGCCAGGACTTCATTCATAACTGACACCTTTCCTAATATGTCACCACTTCCAATTTAGGATCAATTAGAGAAAGCCAAATATGTACCCCTCGTCAATCCCATAGGACACCAGCTCCTTGTTACAGCCCCCCCAGGCCAGCGGCACCTAAGGAAGGTGTACCTGGGCCTCACTTTTGCTGCTGGGTGAGCTTCCCCGCTCCCCTGCCTGCCTGTAGGCTGTACCAGAACCTGGGTGTTGGTGGCTGATTCTTTACTATAGCAAAGGAAAAATAGATAGTCTTTGCTTTACTCATTTGGTTGGTCTTTATTTTCACAATATAAATCAGAAATAGTGTGACTCATACACACACACTCTTCAAATATTCGTAGCTACTGTTGTGGTATAGAGAACACATGTGTTTAGAATGCATAGTAACTATGAAGTAGAGTCTCTGAAACTATGTTATTTTGCAGGACCAATGCATGGACCCCTAGTACCAAAAACCCTGGAGTACATAAATTAGCACTAGTTTGAAAAATATTAAGTGTGAAAGCCAGTTGTACAACAATATTTAGATTATTCCTCCAAATTATAGATAATAAATATCAGAGTGGCAAAGAAAGCAAGTTGTGGGATTTGCTTATTGTTTGTTTGTTGCGGGCCATTTCGCTTCTGTGGTGCTGGGGACGCAACTTGGGCCTTGCACACCCTAGGCCCCCATCACTGGACCTGCACCCGCTCCATCACCTGCTGAATTGGCCTCGGGACCTTGGCTAGTTTTTTTTTTCTGCCCTGTGAACCTCAGTTCCCTCTTCTGTTAAAAGGAGCCTAATAGTCCTACATCAGCTTTATAAGATTAGACAATGTATGAGAAATGTAAAATTCTTAGTAAGTGCCTTGCTTATTGTAATACTAGCTAGTAATGTGATAGAATAGAAGAAATAAAAATAAAGGAGATGAGGAAAATTGTAATTTTAAACTGTTCTAAAAGAAAAAACTTTAACTTAAGATTTCCCTTTTGGGCTTCTCATTTCTGAATTCCTGAGTCTTAAAATGTACAACTCATTGGACCCATGCCTCTCTCCTGAGAAATGCGCCTTCCACTTGTGGAAGTTCACCTGTTGACTGAGCCAGAGCTTTCCACAGATTTCACTAATTCCACCCTCCCCAACACACCCTCCCCAGCACACTAATGCACCAGCCTTAGGTCAAATGCACGTGTCTCCGAGAGACCTGCACTCTATGCTGAGTAAGCACTTCTTTAATTCTGCCTAATAAAGGTCTTTGTGCTTCTCACTGACACATCCTGAACATTTGTTTCTGTGCCAGTAGCTGTGAACTGTGGATGAGTGAGTAAAGGTCCCCACCTCCTTTTTGGGGAATCTCTTCAGATCCCGTCTGGTAAGAGCAGCACTGCTATTACCATCATATATGTAGAGAACAATCTAGAAGAGTTCACAAAAGAAATCATCAGTGGTGGCTACCCAGGACACAGTGAAGGGTGTTTATCTTTATATGATACATTTCTATATTATTTTAATTATTTTTATAAGTGCATGATTTAGGTCAGGTCAATAAAATATTAAAGGGTAAAATAGGTCTTTAGATTTAAAAAGAAAACACATGGGGAACTGGTATAGCAAAGTGTTAAATTGTGCAGTGTAGACGCAGAGCCACTGGCTGTGTGTAATAGAAATTGTGTCAAGTGGGAGAAGAGCTTTGTAGAAAAGACAGAAGAGACATTAAGTAGGGCCAAGCTGGGAAGCAGGCTGGAAAGGTTAGGGAAAGGCTGTCCAGGAGTGAGTCTGCTAGTGAAATGGACCCAAGGTTCTACTTTATCTAGAACTTTCTTTTCTTATCTCTACCAGTGTCTCCCTGTTGCCCACCCCTATGCACAGCCTGTTCTTATCTCCTCCAGAGGTATGAGGGCTGGGCAGATCAGAACAGACTCCACAGGAGAGAGATTAGGAGAGCCAGCATCCTGAGCTCCCCATTCTTGCCCACTTCCTCATCAACCAGGGCCTCAGCCTTCTCTTTATCTACTGAGAAGCGTTGCTCAAGTGATTCTGCCCAGAGAAAGAAAAGTGCTTTCTAGAGGCTTTGTTCTTTCCCTCAACACAGAGAAGCAGGAATTCCTAAAGGGCATGCTACAACAATATTTTTTTTTTAAATCCCACTTCACTGCATTTGCAATCAAACCATGCACCGAAGCCCTGACACAGGCAGGCCCAAGGTAGAACACTGTGAATAAAATCAGGAATAAATTTGCAGAACTCTTCATTGGTGGTCCCTGGAGCTCCCAGACACAGTCCTTGCCCTCAAGGCAGACAGAGCTAAGGTGGGAGACTCAGGAAGAGTAAAGCCAGCGGAATGGTGAACACAGACATCGAAAATCTGCTCGTGGCATGGGACTGTGCTAACGGAAGTCAGCACTCTTCATTTCATGGTCACTTCTATCCTGCTTACTTCCTTCTAGTTTGTCTTTGGTTAAGTACTGAAGTGCGGAAGGTGTGGCTCACACTCAACCACGTGCAGCAACACAGAAAACCAAGACCCTGGGGTCCGTTCCAGTGTTGAGATTTGTTCATTTTATGCACCAGCTGGAAAGATATTTTGGATGAGGTTAACATTTACAGTGGTGAGCTTTGAGTCAAACAGATTGCTCTCGTAATCAATTGAAGGCTTGACTAGAATAAACATGCCAGCCTCTCATGGCAAGAGAATTCCCCAGAAGACTGCCTTTGGACTTTACCTACAGTGTACTCTGCTGAGTCTCCAGCTTGCCAGCCCATGCTACAGGTTTAGACTTGCTGGCCTCTAGCCTCCATCACCACATGCACCAATTCCCTATGATCAGTACCTTTCTGCACACACATACACACACTCACACTCATACACTCACACGTACACACACAAACACACGTGTGCATTCTACTGGTTCTGTTTCTCTGGACAACTCTACTACGGGTATTTTTTTTTTTGTCTGCCCTCTTCCCACATCACATAACCAAGAAGGATTCTGAAAAATGTTGTCAAATAAGTACTCCCCTCCCCACTTTGCTAAATATAGTCCAGTTGTTGAGATATCAAAGACAAGCTAACTATATTTTGGTTTAGTGGATTATGCAGCATCCAAGAAGGGAACTGTTAGGCAAGCCAACACTGTAATAATGATGAAGGCTGTGCAGAAATGGAGGGATATTTTAGAATTTAATGCCAGTGAAAAAAGGATAAAAATGTATGCAACTATAGTTATAAGCATGTGGAAAATATGTTATGCAGACAGGAATATGATAGATGGGCATAATCACTTGGGATAATAAAAATATTTATTGCTTAACAATTCTATATCAAATATCTACTTTATGTCAGGCACTGGTTTAAGCTTTGTGAAGAAAACATTATGGGTTTTTGTCTAAGAACTTACTTGACATCCACCAGGATAGATGTAATAAAAAATATGGACAGTAATAAATGTTGACAAAGATGCAGAGAAACTGGAGTGCTCCAGTGTTGCTAACAGGAATCAAAACGTTGCAGTCTTTTGAGAAACAGCTGGGCAGTTCCTCACAGGGCGAAGCACAGAGTTTCCTCATGAAATAGGGATTCCAATGCTATGTATGTCCAAAAGGATTGAAAACACATGTCTACACAGAAACTTATATATGACTGTCCATAGCAAGGCATTAATAATAGCAGAAACGATCTATCGACTGATGAATGGATAAACAAACTGTTAGGTCCGAACAGTGCAGTGTGGGTTATTAGACAAATGGTTGCACCCCGAGACCACAATGTTAAGTGAAATAAATCCAGCACACAGGCTTAAATATTGCATGGTTTTTCTTATATAGGAAACCCAGAGAATAAATAAAGAGCAAAATAAAAGACAGTGCTAGGAGCCAAACGCAAAAGGACACATATGCTATTTATTCCATTTATGCAAAATGCCTTTAGTAGCTAAAACCAGAGACAGGAAGTGAATTCGTAGTACCCTAGAGCTGGAGGCCAGGACGGAGTGAGGGAGGAGGTGTCTGCCCATGGGCACGGGCTTCTTCTTGGGGATGATGAAACTGCTGTGCCCTGGAATTAATGATGGTGGTTGTACAGCTCAGTGATTAAAAACCACTGAATTCCACATGTAAAGGGGTGAACTTCGTGATAGTAAATTATGTGGCAGTACAACTGTTATTAAAAATTACTTAATGGTGTTATGTTGCCTGTATAAATAAAATATGTGATTAATGTTTTTTTAAAAAACAACCTGTCTGTTTGTTAAGAAGTTTACGTCTGGTTCCTTAATAATAGCAGTGTGCCCTCAGTTCGCTTCAGCCACCCCCATTCTGGGGAGATTGCCCTGGCAGTTGCCTGGGGCAGACCAGGGATACAAGCAAAAGAAAGAGGATCCCAGTTATCTCCTCCAAGCCAGGATTTCAGGAACACAAAGAACCTTTCATTACTTCACCCAGCACTAAACAGCCTGACAGAAAAGGTACACATTTAGGAACTAGAGGATGAGCAAATGCCCACAGTAAACTGAGCCTGAGATTCAACAACAGTAATAACCACAACAGCAGCTGCTATTTTGAACATAATCAGTTCCCAATTAACACTATGAAATGGGTTCTGCTGTCAGCCTTCTCTAACAGGTGGGCAAAGCCAAGCAACTTACCAAGGTCGCAAAGCCAGCAAGGTGAGGTGAGGGCGCAGCGTGGCCCAGTCCACACTAGGACCTGACCTCCAGTTCTGGGGCCTCCACCTCTGTGACCCTGGCTCTGGCTGCTTATAAGACAGGAGATGCTGACTTCATATCCGAGTGGCACACTGCTTTCTATTTCAATTGTGCACCGTAGCTGTGTTTCCCGTGGGTCCCCATCAGTCTGAGGACAGAGGCTGGCTCAGAACCCAGAGTCCAGATCCCACCACCAGCCACACATCTGGCTGTCAGAGGTGTCCCTCCTGTCAGCGTTTCTGTGACCTTCCTCCCAGTGCTTGGGGCTCATCACGTGCTCAAAGCTCTCTTCCTTAGCCCTTCTGGCCACCATCACAAGGGAAACTCATTGGCCAGCTCTTCCTAGAAGCCTCATTCTGACCCTGCAAGGTGGACGTTATCAGTACCTACTTTCCATAGGGAAATGGAGGTGAGGGAAGGGTAACTAACGTATCCACGATCATCATGTTGTGATGAAGCCAGGACTCTACAAAGGCCATTTGACTGAGGAACCAGACTCTTGTAACACTTGCCTCGTGGCATCTGTGACAAGTGGGCATAGCAGAGGTGCCTGTCACCCTAAAATCCTAGGCCCCTGATCCCACACTTGGCCCATCACATAGTGAACAGGTGTTGTGAAATGAAATGACTGTGTGGACGAATGAATGAATGAATGAATGGCTTCTGTCTGACTGGCACAGGGTTTGACATCACATCCCGCAGACTCCAGAAGTCAGTGGTGTTCAGCCTCCTTGGTTGATTGTATTCATCTTTCTGCCTGGGCGGTGATTATTAACAACCACAGGGGAAGGCTAGTCCATGCCGACAGTCACTGGTTTACTTGGGCTCATCAGACTTCTATTCATACTTTGCCAATGCCTGCTGGTGCCTCTTACTAGGCCTCCACGCCCTGTGGGATGGAAAAGGCTGGCTTCGCAAGGCGCTAGAAAACAGGGAGCACTTGCTTCTGGCCCACTCAGGTCTAGACCCTATTTAGTTCTTGTTTCCTTTTCTTGGGTTGTTTTTATTGAGTCCCCCAGTAAAGAGTTCTGCCACAATGCTTCCAAGGGGAGCCACCCAGGGATCCATGGCCCTCACCCCCTCTGACGCTCCCCTTCTTCTCCTTGACACCATTACCGGGAGCGGTGTTAAGTTTACAGCCTCATGAACGGCACTCTATGGAACCCAGTTCACGAGCTGAATGCCGTGGGATCCTGTTTGCTGCTGGCAGCTTTTTTTGGGTCGTTCATTCCCCTTGCATGGCACTAATAGCTTTTTCAGACCTCTCCTGGGACGTGGACTATTTTGCATTTGTAAGCCACCTTTATGTAAAGGGCCTCCAGGTTCCCAAGTGTCCTGTGGCCACCCTTCTGTTGGGGAAGACAATGTCAAGACCTCATTTGCCAGAAAATGACAATGCGTGGCCACTAGTGTGACATTAAGAATGTCCTTGTGGCACTGGATGTTTATGCAGGGCTCCAGTGAGGCAGGTTGTATGAAATAACGTCACGGAGGGGAAAAAAAGGATTTTTCACTGATTGTAGGGATTGTTCTGCTAGCATTGTAAAATAGGGTGGGAGCGTAAAGAGGAAGTGCAACTGTGTGGGGGTAGACCGAGAAGAAAGGAGAGGAAGGAAGTGTCAAGGCTGCAAGATTTTGCCTTCCATAGCAGCAGCAGGGGACCCACCCAGACACCACGCCACCACCCTGACACAGCTCCAGTCCTGATCGGCAGGATAGAGAGAAGTTTCCAGAGCTGTAACTTCAGCCCCTTTCACTATTTAGTTGTCGTGGCATTGCTCTGGGAAAGTTATTATTGGTTTATTTTGATGTTTAGGAGACCGACACGCCAGGAAACTACATGATTTAGTCACCATCACACTACTAAGCGCCTGTGTCGTTATTCACAGCCAGGCTTGTTGAAAGCCAAAGCCAGGTTTCTCTGTCTGTACCACCTGTATGCCGACAATGGAAGCACATACTTCAACGGCCATGACAGTAAGGCCTCTCAGAAGTCTGTCAGATGATGTTGATTTTTTTGTTATTTGGGGGCTTCTCCTGGTCTTGGTGTCAAAAAAAACAAAAGGTTTTAAAATTGTTTTTCCTTCACTTGCAGGCAACTAAATTCTCCATGACACGCAATCTTGGGGAGGAAGGAAGGATGCCCCTGAAGATAGAGAGCCCGATAGCGAGCACTATAAAAACAGGTCCCCAGCAGGGAGGAGGCCATGGGGCAGGAGGCTGGCCAGAGGCGTGAGTCATCCTGGGTGCTTTACCACCACGAGCCCGCGGAAGCCCTGGTGTTTGCTTGTTTCCATGGTTCCCACTCACTCGTGGCATTCATTTCCTGGGCTGCTCGGCACACACTGGGCATCCTTTTCACTAGCCAAACATCTGTTGCGTGTATCCATGTGCTGATACATGGTCAAGATTAGGTTCGCTACACACGACATACACACACACAGTGGCCTAAGACTGAAGTTTATTTTCCTCCCACATAGAAGTGTACAGGTCAGTCGTGAGGGAAAACATGGAACTGCTTGGTATTACCAGTGACTCCAACTCCGGTCTGTCTGCTCTTTCTTCTAGCTTGTGGCTTCTTTCCTCAAAGTCACTTTATGGTCCGCAATGGCTGCTAGAACTCTTGGAAAGAGGAGGGAAAACAGAAGAGAGGAAAGAGGCATTTACCAAATGAAGCAGATTCGTTTAAATCAGCCCTTCAAGGAATCCCAAAAAATGCTTTCATCTTCAAGGAATTCCAAAAAATGCTTCTTTTTCGCCATTAGCAATTAGTCACATGTTCATTCTTGGTTGCAAAGGTGACTGAGAAATGTAACTGTTACACTGATTCTGGTGCCCTGGCCCATGGAATCAGAATTTATAGTAGGTGGAGTAGAGTGGAAGGTCACTGAATTCTAATTCCATTCTCAATAAATAGCAGATAAAAGAGAGGTCTTTGGATTAAAATTCCAACCCTAATATTTCCTAGTTGCAGAACTCTGGACAGGTTGCTTAACTTTGCAAAGCTTCATTTTTCTTTATTTGTAAAAACACGAGAGCATCATGAGCTAGCATCTTATTTACTTTTCTTGTTGGGACAAAATACCCAACACCCAAAGTTAAAGGGGAAAAGACTTACTTAGCTCACAGTTTGTAGAGGTTCCATAACTGGCTGGCTCCAAGCAGGGTGGCTTGGCAGAGGGGCAACAGTTCATGGCTGCTGAAGACAGCAAAATCACCATGAGAGACTAAGAAGGGATTCCATTCCTTATATTGTGTGCAGGCTACCTGCCCTAGAGTGGGTGTAGCATTCACACCTTTAATCCCAGCATTGGACCATGAATCAATCACAAATGCTAGATTCAGCCCCCTCTGAGAAGCCCACATTTCCATGACCACATGAGGTTTGGGGGAGACACCTAGACACAAACTGTAACAGTGAGTATAGAGTTCAACCTTGGCACCATTGACATTTGGGGCTGGGCATTTCTTTGCTCTGGGGGAATGTCTTTAAATATGCATTGAAAGGTGGTCAGGAACTTTCAAGGCCTCTACCCATTAGATGCCCGTGGCACCCACTAAGTTATGACAATCCAAACTGTCTGTCGACATTGCCACATGCTGCCTGGGGAGAAAAATGACCCCTGCTTAAAGAGTGATGAGATAATGTATGCATGACATGAGTGTTTAGTAAGTGTGATAACTACTACCACTGTCTTCATTAGTGCTCTGAAAATATTTGTGGAAGAATAAACACACTTGCGGAAGAAGAAAATCACCCACATAAACCGTTTCTGATTTTAGGTTGGCAAACTCAGGAAAGGAATTCATAGTCATGATAAACAACATTGTCTGTTAAGCCCACCTGTTGCATATACCTGCACTGTTAGGAATGCTGGCGAGGCGTTTTCAAGTGAGAGCGGGGGCATCTGTTGTTTTGCTGCCTAGTTCAAGGTCACCTGGTTCAGTTCTGGGAAAAGGCCCGCCCCCCACTGTGGGCTGTGTGCTTGCACCAGACTGGCCTCTGTGTGTTCAGTGGTACGTCACGGGCATAGACCCAAGTCTCCTGGGGAAGTCCACTTGCTGGGCCAGCCACGGTGGGTAGTCCAGGAGTGGAAATAGGGCTGGAGTCAAAGCCTACTTAGAAAACCTCAGAATTTTCTTGGGTAACTGATGATGAAGGTGCCCTTCCCACTGGACTTGAGCATAAGAGGTCATAAGATCTGGAATGGAACAGAGAAGGAAGGTCAGCTCTAACATTTAGAGCCCCACATATGAGAGGACAGAGTTAAGAAGAGATGTGGAAAGAACAGGAGTTCTGGTGATTTCACCTGAAATCCTGTACTCAGTTATGCCTTTCAGTCCAATTTATACTCTAACCATTCATGATTTTGAGTTGATAGATCATTTTTTTGCTTGTATTTGTGTGGGCTAGTTTTTCTGCCTCATAAAACCAGAATGCCCTCAACTGACACTTGGTCCTGATTAGCAAAAGTGTAAAATACTGTGGATGTCTTCACATATTTTCAAAATAGAATCTGAATCAGTTGGAATGCTTTGAGTGACAACAGAAAATCTATCTCTGGACATCTAAAGCTATATAGGAAATCCACTGACTCCTTCTTGAAAATGTCCAGTAGACTTTTGGACATTGTTTTTGTTTTTTATGTTTTCTTGAGAAAGGATCTCAATATGTAGTTCAGGCTGGCCTTGAACGCACTTTGTAGCCCAGGCTGGCCTCAAACTCAAAGCGATCCTCCTGCCTCAGCCTCCCAAGTGCTGGGATTACAGGCATGTGCCACCACCCTCGGTGACTTTTGGACTTAGTTCTGAGCGCCAGTTCCATTTTCCGGTAGCTCTTTTGGGCCAGCTGGTCCCCCCAGGTTGGTTTTCCTTTTGGATTCCTTTCCTGGTAGCCGGACAGTAGCAGCAGTTCAGCTTCATGGACACAGAAAGGAAAGAAGAGGGAGAAACTTCTCAGCTTGAAACCATCAATAGAAGTGCTGGCCTTCACTTAGTCACACTGAGTAACTCCCGTCCTCATCCTACAACCAAGCAAGAGAGAGGGGTCTCCCAGGGGCAGCCAGGGCTCAGAGCTGATGCGGGGGGGAGGCCCACTCACAACCCACTTTAGAACATGAAAACAGTGTTAAATGTCACGGAAAATGTCACCTTTTAGTAATGTCTTTGAGTGTCTTCCATTGGATACCAGTGCTGCTTCTGGATCCCTGAGGGTTTGCTTGTTTATGTATTAGCAGCCCCATCATTGCTGCTGGAATTGCCTATCTAACATCTGTTCTTCTTACAAGACAATGAGGTCAGAGGATTATAGTTCTATGGCTGGCATCAGACACCTTCCTTCAACTAACGGGCAGAGTGGCTCTGGACAAGCCGCTCACCCCGCTGGGCCTCAGCTTCCTCATCTGTAGAATGAAGACAACAGTGTCATCCAATGTTGAGGGCTGTTCAGAGCAATACGTAAAATAATGTCTATAGACATGTCAGCACACACCTTACGCGAGGGAAGCGCTTTCTACTCTCTCCCCCAGCCCTCTCTACGTCCCAGGCCCCAGCACAGGGCTGAAGGAGCATTCGTGTGGGAGGCGTCTGAGGTGCGCGCTAGGGAAAGAGGAAGTCACTGACTAACTGGGCACGGCATAGACAGCTGACTAACCGGTGATGCTTTAGCTGATCCATGTCTGAGAATTTCCAGGCTGGGCAGAGCTTTGTGTTGACATTTACCGACTTCTAGTTTCAGAAATATCAAAAGGGAAGCTGTGGGTCAACTGTTTCTGAAGCTTAGCGAGGAGAGGGTGGGGTCTGCTCAGGCGGAGTGGCGATGTCCTTGGAGCTTGAATGTGGAATTGGTAAGTGTCCAGGGCTCCCCATCAGCTTGCGGACAGGAACGCATGGGCGCAGCTGCCACGCCCCGCTGAAGGTCATTACACTCAGCCTGGGGGTCGTGTGTCCTTCCCTGTTTCTCCTGTCTGCTCACACTCAGCAGGTCTTGTGTCTGCTGTCATGTTTAAAACACAGGTCGACGAAGGCCAGGCCATGATGATTTA
>RJWM01031588.1:0-22278 GCA_004363535.1 Dasyprocta punctata | reverse complement strand
AAAAGAAAAGAAAATTATAGGATTCTGAAAAAGGAGATCGAAGATGATATCAGAAAATTGAAAGCTATCCCTTGTTCATGGATAGGAAGAACCAACATAATAAAAATGGTCATACTCCCAAAATTGTTATACAGATTTAATACAATTCCTATCAAAATACCATTAGCATACCTCACAGAACTAGAGAAAACATTCCTAAAATTTATTTGGAACCAGAAGAGACCTAGAATAACAAACACAATTCTTGGCAACAAATGTAAGGCAGGGGGCATTATAATACCTGACTTGAAATTATACTACAAAGGTGTGAAAAAAACCCAACATGGTACTGGCAAAAAACCCCAACAACAACAGCAACAACAAAAACAGCTGACCCAAGCATCAGTGAAACAAATTAAAAATTAGAAGAGACAGAAACAACTCCAAATACACTCAGCCACTTCATCTTTGACAAAGGGGTCAAGCACATTCACTGGAAGAAAGATAGTCTCTTAATAAAAGGAGCTGGAAAAATTGGATTTCCACATGCCAAAGACTAAAAATAGACATTTGTCTATCACCATGCACTAAACTAAAATCAAAATGGATCAGAGATCATCTAAACATTAAAACACAAACACTATATCTGGTGGAAGAGAGAACAGGAAGAACTCTTGAAGACATAGGTATAGGCAAAGACTTTAGGAACACAACCCCAATCACATGGGAAATAATACAAAGAATCAACAACCGGGACCTCATTTTATTAAAAAGCTTTTGCACAGCAAAGAAAACCACCAACAGAATGAAAAGATGACCCATGGAGTGGGAAAAAATTTTAGCCAGTTGTCCTTCAGACAAATGACTTATATCTAAAAGAATTGAAAAAAATCAGACCAGCCAAATTTAAAGACCCAACCCAAAAATGGGGATCTGAGATGAATACACACTTCTTAGATGAAGAAATACAAGCAGCAAATAAATATTTGAAAAAAATATTCAACATCACTGCTCATTCAAAAGATGCAAATTAAAATAATGCTGAGATTCCATCTCAACTCAGAAAGAAAGGCCATCATCAAGAAATCAACCAATAACAAATACTGGCGGGGCTGTGGGGAAAGAGGAACCCTTCTCCACTGTTGGTGGGAGTGTAGAATGGCACAACTACTGTGGAAATCCTTATGAAAAAAAAAAAGAAAAACAAGCAAACAACAAAAAAAAAGAAATCCTTATAGAGATTCCTCAAAACACTAGGACCAGAGGTCCCATTTGACCTAACTATTCCCCTTCTGGGTATATTCCCAGGAGAATGAAAAACATCATACCACAGTGATATATGTGCATCCATGTTTATAACAGCACAGTTTGTAATAGCTAAATCTTGAAAGCAACCCAAAGGTGCTGGGGATATAGCTCAATGGCACAAGTACCTGCCTGGCAAGTGCAAGGTCCTGAGTTCAAGTTCTGGTACAAAAAAAAAAAGAAAGAAAAATAAAAGCAACCCAAATGCCCATCAACCAAGGAATGAATAAAGAAGATGTGGGTTTTTTTTTTAACACAATGGAGTACTATTCTGCCATAAAGAAGGATAGGCTTGAGACATTTCTAAATAAATGGATGCAATTTGAGATCATATGCTAAAGTGAAATAAATTGGACTCACATGTGTAGACATCATGTTGTTTTCCTGGTGTGAGAAACTGAAAGAGCAAATAAGGACCAAAATGTACAACAGATATTGTGAAATGGGAAGAAATCGTTTGGAAGCAATGAGGAGCTAGGATGAAGGGAGGGGGAAAGGAAGGGAAAAAAAAGATGGAATGGAAACAAAGCTTTGAAGTGGGGGGGGAGAGAAGTTGAAGGGAGGAAAAGGCAGTGGGAAAAAAAGAGGAATCAAAATATGTCACGTACTGGTACAAATTCCCTGTGATGAACACAATCATTATGTATATCCAAAATGTACCAATAAACTTAATTTCAAAAAACCCTTCTTCCTCCACATATCAGAAAAGAGAGGAATGGCTCTGGGTGTCTTAAACTGAAGACTGGGACAAGAACTCTGCTCCATGGTATACTTTTCAATAAGTTAAATGGGCCTAGTGTGGTGGCACATGCCTGTAATCCCGGCATTCGAGAGGCTGAGGCCGAAAGATTGCTGTGAGTTCAAGGCCATCCTGGGTTACAAAGTGAATTGAAGAACAGCCTGACCCGCATAGCAAGACCCTGTCTCAAAAAAAAAAAAACAAAACTTTTTTTTTTTTTTGATGGGAAAACTGCTGGTTGGCCAGGCTGCCTGAGCACAGTGACTCCTACAGTCATGCTAACAGAGGAAGTTGCAAAACTAACCTTAGCACCAAAGCTAGAAGTCCTCACTCCCCTTTTGGCAAAGCGATACTTGAGACCAAAGGTTATTTGTGGTTAACGGGCAAATAGTTTGGCAAGTATCAGGCCATGCTCCTAGACACCCCTGAGGTTATTATAAAAACCTGCATTACTCTGAACCATTCTTCTCTGAGGCCTACAGGCCCAGAAGTTAGCCACTCTTGTGAACATGTGATCCCCCAGACATAGCAACCAGGCAGGACATCAGTGACCTGTCCCTCCAAGACCCTGAAGAGGTGTCATTCACTGATGGAAGTAGCTTCAACCCTCTGAGAAGGACATCAAAAGGGAGGTTGTATAGTCCTCAGTTCACAATAGGTCACTGAGGCCAACTTCCCCCTGGGATCTCAGCTCAAAAGGCAGAGCTAATAGCTCTTACTAGGGTATCGGGTATCAATATTAGAAAAAGGCAAGAAGTTATATACCTATACAGACTCCAAATATGCCTTTCTGGCATAACACAGAAAGAAGGGGTTTGCTGGCTACTAAGCATCATCTGTAAAACAAAAAGGAAATTTTAGAAACTAAGAAAAGGGTTTTTCTTGAGAACTCTAGAAGACCTGAGGCTCCTCTTCAAAAAGCGAGTCCAGTATTCCTGGTGCAGATAAGTAGTCACTCATTAGGGACTAATTCACCACATCTTAAATGGACACTGTATTGAGGCTCCCGTTTTTAATTAGATCCATTATGTGGATAATCTTCCAAGGCTCTCAGACTCAGTAATTTATCTAACCTCCCTCTTTACCATACTTTGAACCAGACATGGTGGCACACATCTATAATCCCAGGACTCAGGAGGCTGAAGCAGGAGGATTGCTGTGAGTTTGAGGCCAGCCTTGGCTCCGAAGTGAGTTCAAATCCAGACTGAACTACAAAGTGAGACCCTGTCTCAAAAACTAAACAAACAAATAAACCATACTTTGTCCTCCACAAGAAGCATGAAAATTTGATCTGTCCTACATTCATAACATTGTAGTAAATTTACTTTCCTTCTCCCATGGAACAGAGAGTTCAAGAGTCACTATCTCTTCTCATTGTCTCTGACAGGTTTTTTTCCTTCGGTGCAGCCAGTGAGCCATAACACCCCAGGGTAGTTGGAGAGTACATACAGCCCCTTCCACCAGAAGAAGCTATAGAAGACAGAGACCTCCACTCTCAGCATCCCACAAAGAATTATGGGGATACATGTCTGTCAGGGGGAATTTAGGCAGGAGACTAGGGCGTGTCAAAACTGGCTGGGGAAGTAGATGTGACTGTTAATTACAGAATCCCAGAGCCAGGTGTGATGGCACATGCCTTTAATCCCAGCACTCGGGAGGCTGAGGCAGAGGGATTGTTTTGAGCTCAAGACAAGCCTGGGCTACAAAGTGAGTTCAAGGCCACCCTGTCTCAAAAAATAGGGCCGGGGATTTAGCTCAGTGGTGTAAGTGCCTGCCTGGCAGGCACGAGGTTGTAAGTTTGATCCCCGGTACAAAACAAAACAAAAAAAATTACAGAATCCCAGAACACGTGTGTGGGGGCATTGGCCAGAGGAGTGCATGATATGGTTTTGCAGAGGTAAGGGATTTTGGAGCCACATGCCCCAAACCTCCCGAAAGCATGGTTAGAGATTAAAAAACCAACAGAGCAACAAGTCCAAGTAGGATCAAACACACTGCCTTACGGAATGAATGCTCTGGCCCTCTCCTCACCATACTCGGGTTTATCAGCTAGATTGGCCCTAACGTCGGTCATAGCCCTAAGGTCAGGGTCAGTCACCCCGACCTTCCCCGTCCCCTGTATGAATTCCTACACAGATGCTGTCCTTCCTTTGTCCTTTACCCTTGCTTCCTGGCTCTATCAATAAATAACCACAACTGTGCCAGCATGAGGTTGCTCTCCACACACTGAAATCGGAAAGTCTCTAACACAACGTCTCAGAGTGAAGGAAGCAAGCCGAAGAGCGTCTTTTATGTGAAGGATAAAAGAGCCAGTATGTTGCACGTTGATGTAGTCATTTTTTCTGGTAGGAAACACGGAGAACTAAGAGGAGTTGTTGCCTGAAAGAACGAAGCTGATGGGAATGACGGGAAGCAAGATTCTACCGTTCTTTTCATCTCATGTGTGTCTGGTGTGGATTTTTTTCACCATGTTCATTTTTTACCTTTATGAATATTTTTCAATGCTAACTGTATTTATCTGAGCAGGGATATTACAGGTCACTGTATTGGTATTTCTTTTTATTTTTGCACTTTTCTATATTGGCCAGAAATATTTGCCAGGTATCAGCATCTAAGCAAAAAAAGGGTAATTGGCAGAGACATAAATAAGTAAATAGACACAGAGGCTTCTGTTTGGGGCTGTCCTTATCAGATGCTCTCCTGCTGAGGAGTCCAGGTTAATGGCAGCCCCACTGCACCCTCTTGGAGTATGGTTTGGACATCGACTCTGAGTAATCTTTCATGCTTTGCGCCGTGCCACGATCGTGAACCGTGACACACAGACAGAAAATGGTTCCCAAAGCCCTACGTGTGGACTTCTCATGAGAAGCAGATTCTAGATAGGATGGCCTTGTGTTCTCTCTCGCTTGGTGGCCACCCTCACATTGCAGGGTGCCCTTCTTTTCCTACTTTTACTTGTCCCAAACTTGCTCTGCAGAACTTCTTTTCCTACTATTATAGGCAACTGAGTTAGATAAAAATATTATAGGCAGTCAGACAGGGCTGGGTTCTCAAAGGAGCCAATGCAGAAGACCTGATACCTCAGCCTTGAATGAGACAGACCCCTCCCACTGTGGGCCAGATCTCAAAACAAAAGGCAAAACAAATGCAGTCACACTCTAAGCACAAAATACAGGGACTGATGTTCCAAATAGGTATCACCTTGATACCTTGATCACCTGGAGGAAGCCAGAAGCCACTAATCCAAACTCCTACAGACAAAGGCCCTGTTCCCACTTGCTACATGACTCGCTTCCCTATTGGATCTTAATTTAATCAATGTTACCTGGGCAATTATACTCATAGTCTTATTCGTTGACCATAATTTTGTCCTACCTCATGCCCACCTTGCAAGTTCCCATTTTTCCCCACTTTGGACCCACCTTGCCTCATGGTTTTACTCTATAAAATCCCTAGAAAAGACAGAGTCTTTGGCAACCCACTCAGGACCCCTTCTGTCTCTCTCTCAGACAGAAGTCTTTTTTCTCTCAATGAGTATATTCCGCTCTTAGCCTCCATTGTTCCTACAATTCATTTTTCGATTTTAGAGAACGTGAACTCATACCGGACATCTAGTAGGTTGGGAGTTTCTTCCCCTATATCACTACCTTTAACAAAACTTTGCTACTGCACTTCTTTTTTTTTTTTTTTTTTTTTGAGACAGGGTCTCACTATGCAGTTCAGGCTGGCCTTGAACTCACTTTGTAGCCCAGGCTGGTTTCAAACTTGCAACAATCCTCCTGCCTCAGCCTCCCGAGTACTGCAATAGTCTTAACCAATTCCTTGCTCAGGACAGAAAGTACTTAGAAACTGATATAGGGAAAAGAAACTCCCAACTAGGGACTTTTATAGAGTAAAATCATGAAGTGAGATGGGTGCAAGGTGGGGAAAAATGGGAACTCCAAAGTAGATATAAGGTGAACTATGTTCAAAGTGGGCATAAGGTGAACTATGGTTCACCAATAAGATTAACTGCTCAGGTAAAACTGATTAAATCAGGAACAAATAGAGAGCAAGTCATGTGGCCAGCAGGCATGCTTAACAGCAGTGACTCTTCCTGTAGGGGGTTGGGATGATGACTCCTGACTTCCTCAGGGTGACAGAACTATTTAGACCGTCTATCCTTAGGATGTGGGTGTATTTGCTTGATTCTTTGTTTTTTTGGTACCGGGGTTCAAACTCACAACCTCATACTTGCCAGGCAGGTGCTGACACCACTGAGCTAAAGCCCTGACCCTATTTTTTTGAGACAGGGTCTCACTATACAGTTTAGGCTGGACTTGAACTCACTTTGTAGCCCAGGCTGGTCTCGAACTCACAAGGATTCTCCTGCCTCAGCCTCCCGAGTGCTGGGATTAAAGGCGTGCACCACCACGTCTGGCTTGATCCTGTGTTTTGAGATCTGGCCCACAGTGGGAGGTGTTTGTTTCTTCCAGGGTTGCAAGGTATCTTTATTTCTGCACTGGCTCCTTTGAAGGCTCAGCCCTGTCTGACTGCCTATAATATTTCTAACTAACTCAGCTGCCTGTAACAAAATCACTTCTAGAAAGAGATTCAAGCACCTTAATCGCCAGTAACACTGGTATTACAGGTGTGTGCCATGACACCTGGTAAAGCAAATATATTTTACTCTCCTTTTGAGGGTCCTGGGGGTATTAATAATGTGGGCACCAGGCATGGTGGCACACACCTGTAATCCTAGCACTCAGGATGCTGAGGCAGGAGGACTGCTCTGATTTTGAGCCCAGTCAAGGCTACCAGAATGGTCCAGCCTGAACTACATAGTGAGATCCTGTCTAAAAAAAAAAAAAAAAAAAAAGAACAAACAAAAAACCTGCAGGGGCTAAATTTATCTCAGTGCTAAAGTATGTGCTTAGTATGCACAAGTCCCCAGATTAGTTACCACTTTCTGATTCCAGACTGGGTTCTTTTTCCAGCTAATAATTGTTGAACAAATAACAAGACTGAGCACAGCTGAACAGTGAAGGAGACTTGTTCTTGGCCAAAGGCTGAAGCAAGAGATAAAATCGCAAATTAACTTCTCAGCCACTGAGGGGTTATAAACATAGGATAAAAAAATGAGGGGGAGGAAGAGCCTAGGAAAGGCAGGAATAGCTGTCTTTTCTTGGAATGCACAGAGATTTTCCAGGAGTTTGGGTGCCACCTCTTCTGTTCCTTTTGTGGTTCTTTCTGTTTTGTTATGGAAATGCTCAGCTGTCAGGGCCCTGGGGAGGTGGTGGTGGCAGTCATTTGGCATGAAGATAGGTTATAGTATAATAAAATTAAACTTGTCTGGCAGTCACTCTTTTTTTGGTTTGTTTGTTTTGATCTTTTTGAGATAGTCTCACCATGCAGTTCAGGCTGGTCTTGAACTCACTTTGGAGCCTCGGCTGGTCTCTAACTCACCATAATTCTCCTGCCTCGGCTTCCCAAGTGCTGGAATTACAGGTGTGCACCGCCACACCCAGCATAATAAAGGTTTTTAATATGGCCCTGTGTTCATATTAATACTCATATATCCAAGAAACATAAAAGGACCCTTTTGCCTTCTCATTTGGAACTTACAGTCACTCTTTTTATTTTTATTTTTTTGGTACCAGAGATCGAACTCACAACCTCAAGCCTGCCAGGCAGGCACTTAGGCCACTGAACTAAATCCCTGGCCCTATTTTTTGAGACAGGGTCTCACTATGCAGTTCAGACTGGCCTTGAACTCACTTTGTAGCCCAGGCTGGTCTCGAACTCAATGCTCCTCCTGCCTCACTCTCCCAAGTGCTGGGATTAAATGTGATCACCACCATGCCCAGCCAGTCACTCTTTTTATTTGGTACATTTTCTTTCTTAAATTCTATTGGTACATTTTAGATATACACAATGATCACATTCACCATAGGAAATTTGTACTTGTACATGGCATATCTTGCTTCTCGTTTTCCCATTCCCCTCCCCTCCCTTAAATCCCTCTTCCCTTCCTTAGTTATAGAAGTTTGTTCCCATTTTTTCCCTTCTATTCTCTTTGCTTTCTTGTCCTTCCTTTTTCCCTCCTCCCTCCCTTCTTTCCCTTTTCATTTGAACATTTTCTTCCCATTTCCTAATATCTATTATATATTTTTGTCCTTATTTACACTTTTGGTTTCTCACACCAGAGAAACAATGTACTATTTAAACATTTGTGTCTGATTTATCCTAGCACTGGGGAAGCTGAAGCAGGAGAACTGCTATGAATTCGAGTCCAGTCTGGGCTATGGTGAGTTCAAGAATAGCCTGTACTATAGAGAAAGACTTTGTTTAAAGAAAAAAAAAAAAGAATATGGTCTCAAAGTGCATCCATTTAGCTAGAAACATCTCAAGCTTATCCTTCTTTATGCCAGAGTAGTGTTGCGGGAAAATTCTGAAGCCAAGCCAACCAAACCAAACTGAAATGAAGACTCTTTGCACCAAGGAGGTAAGGAGACAGTGTTTAATCTTTATGCCAGCTGATTGTGGCAGAACAATTCCACAAAGGCAACAGCGCTGAATTTAGGAAGAGTTTAGTTTATATAGAATTTAGAAGTGGGAGGTATAAAGTAAGTGACTAAATGTTATGTAATTGGTTACATATATTGAGTCGTATATTGACAGGCAGGCCAGTCTTGAAACAAAGAGATTACTTATCATAAAATAGAAACACTCGGGGAACAAGGGGAGGGGCCCTTATACAGTGAGCATAGTTAAAGTCGTTACTATAATAGAGAGGGCCCTTGAATTAGCCCAGGGTGCCTTAAGGTACGGACCATGACTCTGACTCAGTGCTCATCAGAGGTCTGCAGCTGGGCTTCAGACACTGTCAAGGTCAATTCAGCAGAAACAGCAGAACAGAAACTTAGTCAGAGACTTCTACTTGATCATGAAATATCTATAAATTTTCTAATTTATAAATGTGTTCCCCCAGCACTCTAGAGGCTGAGCTAGGAGGATCCTTGTGAGTTCGAGACCAGCCTGGGCTACAAAGTGAGTTCAAGGTCAGCCTGAACTGCTTAGTGAGATCCTGTCTCAAAAACAGGGCCAGGGATTTAGCTTAGTGGCCTAAGTGCCTGCCTGGCAGGTGCAAGGTTGTGAGTTCAATCCCAGGAACCAAAAACAAACAAACAAACAAAAAGTGTTCCTACATTATAATTGTGTCCAATAGTAGTACTTCACTGTATAAAAACAAAACAAAACAAACTCACATCTTTATCCATTCATTGGTTGATGGGCATTTGTACTGTTTCCAAGATTTAGTTATTACAAACTATGCTGCTATAAACATGGGTGTGCCTATATGTCTGTGGTATGATGCTTTTAATTCTTTTGGGAAGATACCCAGGAGAATAGCTGGGTCAAACTGAACCTCTAATGCTAGGGTTGTTTTGTTTTGTTTGGTACCGGGGATCGAACTCTTAACCTCAGGCTTGCCAGGCAGGTGCTTATGCCACTGAGCTAAATTTCCAGCCCCTAATCCTAGGTTTTTGAAGAATCTCCACCCTGATTTCCACAGTGGTTGCCCCAGTCTACACTCCCATCAGCAGTGGAGAAGGGTTCCTTTTTCCCCACAGCCCCACCAGCATTTGTTATTGGTCGGTCTCTTGATAATAGCCATCCTTTCTGGAGTGATATGGAATCTCAGTGTTGTTTTAATTTGCATCTCTCGAATGACCACTGATGATGAACATTTCTTTCATATATTTATTTGCTATTTCTACTTTTTCATCTGAGAAGCATGTGTTCATTTCAGATATCCACTTTTGGGTTGGGTCTTTTTGGGGATTATGACTTTTTTGAGATAGGGTCTCACTATGCAGTTCAGACTGGCCTTGAACTCCCTATGTAGCCCAGGTTATCCTTGAACTCACTGAAATACTCCTACCTCAGCCTCCTGAGTGCTAGGATTATAGATGTGTGCCACCATGCCCAACATGGTGGTTTGCTATGCATACCTTTCATAATTAATCAATAAATAAGATATTTTTATGATAAAAAAAAGCATGATGAAATTCATGATCACCAAACCACTGCTCCAAAAAATCTCAAGGACACCTTGGAAAGAGACAGTGAAGCTAATGATTGTGAAAGGTCTAAAAGTGTATGAGTATATAATGTAGGGTGACAGTTAAGCAGAAAGGAAAGATAGGGAATCAGCAACAGCAAAACTAGGCATGACAGGAATAAGTTAATACTTAACAGTAATAAAGCTCAATGTGAATGGTCTCAATTCCCCAATTAAAAGGCACAGACTGACAAAATGGATCAATAAACAAAATTCAGTGGTACGCTGCATATGAGAAACACATTTTAACTCGAAAACAAAATCAAACTAAAAATGAAATGATGGAAAACAATATTCTATGCAATGGAAATCTGAAAACAAAGCAAGTGTAGCTACCCTCTCTTCCAACAAAGTGGACTTCAAACAAAAACTGATCAGAAGAGACAGAAAGTCACCACATATTGGTCAAGCAAACATTCATCAGGAAGAAGTAACAATTATCAACACATGTGCACTTAACAATGGTGCACCCAACTACATAAAACAAGTACTACTGGACATAAAAGAATAGGTAAACACAATTATAGTGGGAGACCTCAATACCCCACTATCACAAATAGATAGATCTAGACAAAAAACCAACAAAGAAATTGAATCAAACCTTTGAACAAATGGACTTAATATATACCTACAGAGTGTTCCACCCAACAAAAACAGAAAACACATTCTTCTCAACAGCACATTAAACTTTCTCCAAAATAGACCACATACAACTGATGAACAATCAAAAGTAAATATAAAAGAATTGAAATTATACCATGCACATGATCAAATCTTAGTCCAATGAAACTATAAATCAATGACAAAAGAAAACTCAGAAATTGTGCAATGCATGCAAACTAAATAATATACTCTTTTTTTTTCCTTTAGTTTTTTTGACACAGAGTCTCACTAAGTAGTTCAGACTGGCCTTGAACTCACTATGTAACACAGATTGGCCTTGAACTCACAGTGATCCTCCTGCCTCAGCTTCCTGAGTGCTGGAATTCCAAGCATGCACCACCACACCTATATAACTATACACTCTTTTTTTTCTTTTTTCTTTTCTTTTCTTTTTTTTTGTGGGGGGGACGGAGATCGAACTCACAACCTAAACCACTGAGCTAAATCCCCAGCCCTATTTTTTGAGAAAGAATCTCACTATGTAGTTCAGGCTGGCATTGAACTCACTTTGTAACAGAGGCTGGTCTCAAACTCACAGTGATCCTCCTGCCTCAGCCTCCCAAGTGCTGGGATTACTGGAGTGGGCCACCATGCCTGGCTAACCATACATTCTTAAATAAACAATGGCTTACAGAAGAAATCAAAGAAGAATTAAGACAGACCCTAGAACTAAACAATACCGCCAGTACAACATGCCAGAATTTAGGAGACACAATGAAAGCAGTCCTCAAGTTGGAAGTTTATAGTTGTGAATGTCCACATAACAAAAGCAGCCCAAATAATCTAATAACGCAACTCATGGTTCTAGAAAAACAAGAACAACCCAAACCCAAAGCTAGTATAAGGAAGGAAATCATAACAATCAGAGCAGATTTTTTTTTTTTTTTTTTTTTTTTTTTTGTGGCACTGGGGATTGAACTCACAATTTGTGCCTGCCAGATGGGCACTTAAGCCACTGAGCCAAACTCCCAGCCCAAATTTTTGATTTTTTGAGACAGGGTCTCATTATACTTTTCAGGCTGGCCTTGAGCTCACTTTGTAGCCCAGGCTGGTCTCAGACTCACAAGGATCCTCCTGCCTCAGTCTCCCAAGTACCGGGATTACAGGCATAAGCCACCATGTCTGCCTCAGAAATCTTTTAAATTGAGACCAAAAAATAAATTACAAAGAATCAATGAATTGAAGAATTACATCTTTGAAAGAATAGAATAGACAAACCTTTAGCCAAACTGACTTAAAAAGAGAGAGAAAAGACCCAAATCAAGGCATTTGAACTGAAAAAGATGACAGTCATCATGGTACATGCTTGTAATCCCAGCACTTGGGAGACTGAGGCAGCAGGATTTTTACCAGTTCAGGGTCAACCTGGGTCTACATAGTATGGTCAAGACCAGCCTGAATTGCATAGTGAGAACTTTATGAAAGGAAGAAAGAAAGAAAGAAAGAAAGAAAGAAAGAAAGAAAGAAAGAAAGAAAGAAGAAAGAAAGACAAAGAAAGAAAGATCACAATGGACAGAGCCAAAATCAAAAAAAGTATTAACAAATACGGTACTTTGCCAACCTGTATGCCAATAAGTTAGAGAATTCAGAAGAAATGGATAGGTTCCTAGGTACACATGAATTATCAAAACTGAACCAAAGAGATTTAGAAGCCCTGGATAATCCATGTACAGAAAATGAAATTGAAGCAGTAATTTAAAAAAACAAAACAAAACAGAAACTATGAATTAACATAAGCCCAGGCCCTGATGGATTCACTCATGAGTTCTACAAAACCTTCAGAAAAAAATCTAACACCAATACTCCTCCAGCTCTTTTTTTTTTTTTTTTTTTTTTTTTGTGGCACCAGGGATCAAACTCACAACCTCCCACCTGTCAGGTAGGTGCGTAAGCTGCTGGCACTTAAGCCACTGAGCCAAACTCCCAGCCCTAGCTTTTTGAGACAGGGTCGCACTATGTAGCTCAGGCCGGCCTTGCACTCATGTTGTAGCCCAAGCCGACCTCGAACTCATTACGCTCCGCCCACCTCAGCCTCCCCTTCAGCTCTTTAATAAAATAAAATTGAAAGAGAATTAGAACTCCCAAAGTCATTCATGAAAGCTACCACTACCTTGATTCTGAAATCAGACCAGTATCCAGACAAAAAACAGAACTACTATATTTCACCAAGAATAAGATCTAACTGGAAAATAAGCCCTAGCATGATTTCTCAAAATACTCATAACCCTTAATCCAAAAGTAAGTCCCAGTTTAGATCATCAATCAGCTAAGTTTCCATTTTGTTTATCTGTGGCAATACATCATGGACATATTGAATTATAAAAAATACTAGTAGATAATTTAAAATAAATATTTATTGCCACTAGTACTTAAAATAAATAATATAAATTTTAAGTAAGTATGTATAAGTACTCAAAGGGGACCTTGGGATGAGAGGTAAATGCCTATGTAAACACTGGCTTTTTTTTTTTTTTTTTGAGACAGTGTCTTGCTATGCAGTTTGAGATGGCCTTGAACTCACTTTGTAGCCCAGGCTGGTCTCGAACTCACAATGACCCTCCTGCCTCAGCTTCCCGACTGGTGGGATTACAGGTGTGTATCACCATGCACAGCCACTGGCTTTTTATTTTTTTGGTGCTAGGAATTGAACTCAGTACCTCACACTTGCCAGGCAGGCACTGCGCCACTGAGCTATATCTCCAGCTCATGTCTATGTAAACAAATAAACTGGAGACTTATTTCCAAATGACCAATTGGAGTACAGACTTAACACACGAACACTGTGAGCACTTGGTAACAAATGGACGCGGTTGTGTCTAATATTAATCTTCATAATTCAGTAGATCACCAGGTGTAGTGGTGCATGCCTATAATCCCAAATTTGGGAGATTGAGGCAGGAGGATCATGTGAGTTCAAGGTCAGCCTACACTACATAGTGAGACCCTGACAATAAGCCCTGTTGTGCTTTTTTGGAGCAAAAACGATTATGAGACCAGGTCTTATTTTCAGAAAAATGAGTTATAGCCAGGTGTGGTGGCACATGCCTGTCATCCCAGCATAAGGAAGGCTGAGTCAGAGGATCACCTCAAGTGCAAGGCCGGCCTGTGCTACACGGGGAGCTCAAGGCCAAACCTAACTCCACACCATGACCCTGTCTCAAAACAAAACAACAACAACATGAAAACAAACTCTAAAAAAAAAAAGTCTTACTTTAAAAGACCAGTTTCTTTAATGAATATAGATTCAAAAATCCTCAGCATGGTGGCATACACCCGTGATTCCAGCACTTAGAGGACTGAAGTGGTAGGATTGCTGTGAGTTCAAGGCCAGCCAGGGCTACATGAGTTCAAGGCCAATCTGCACTAAAAAAAAAAAAAAAAATCCTCAACAAGATACTGTCGAACAGAATGCAGTGAATCATCAAAAAGATCACACATGATGACCGAATAGTTTTTATCCCAGAAATGTAAGGATGGTTCAAAATTTGCAAATCATTAAATGTACAGTGGACCCAGCCAGGCATGGTGGTACATGCCTTTAATCCCAGCACTCAGGAGGCTGAGACAGGAGGATCATTGTGAGTTTGAGACCAGCCTAGGCTACAAAGTGAGTTCAAGACCAGCCTGAACTGCATAGTAAGACCCTGTCTCAAGAAAATAGGGTTGGGGATTTAGCTCAGTGGCCTAAGCGCCTGCCTGGCAGGTGTGAGGTTGTGAGTTCAATCCCTGGTACCAAAAATAAATAAATAAACAAATAAATAAATAAATACTCAGTGGACCCTTGATTTACCTACTTGATTCATTCCGTTTGTGAGGGCTGGTTGTAACTCAAGTTAGTTGTAAGTGAAGACTATCTTTCCCATAAGAAATAACGGAAGTGCTGTGTGTGGTGGCACATGACTGTAATCCCAGCATTCAAGAGGCTGAAGCAGGAGGATCGTTGCAAGTTCAAGACCAGCCTGGGCTACAAAATAAACTCAAGGCCGGTCTGAACTGCATAGTAAGATCCTGTCTCAAAAAGACAAAAAAAAAAAAAAAAAAAAAAAAAAAAAAAAAAAAAAAAAGAAAAGAAAGAAAGAAAGAAAGAAATAACGGAAGTGCCCATGTGTTCCAAAACTCCCAAAGTATCCCTTAAATAACCTTTTCATAATAAAAAATGGTTGTACAAGGTGCGTAATTTACCAGACACCAATAATTTTCCTAGTGTATGCACCATAAAGTTATAAAATGTGCCTAGTTTACCAGAAACATCAATGTCATACTGCACTCACCATTCAAATTGGCAGCTTTGCTTTGTGGGAAGGGAGGATGAATGGAAGGTGGTTGTGCTTGGAAGGAGGGTCCCCGCCCAGAAGAACATCAGGGATCTGGCTGTGTGGTGTCTCTTTTTTCTCCTCGGGACAGTTTGTAGCCCACTAGGACCTGCTTCTGGCTCCCTTGGTCTCAGCCTTTTCAGAACTAAAAACTGGTCTAAGGTGGTTTGCTTCTGTCTTTTCTTTAGCACTGTTCTTTTTTACTGTGATTGTTTTCTTTACCTTCCCTTCCTTCCTTAGCTTCTTTTCTAGCTTTTTTGGGGTCTTTTAAAAAATATTAGATATTATTGGTACTTTTTTGATATACATACTGATAACATTTATCAAAGAGAATTTGTACCTGTACATGATATAACTTGTTTTTTCCCCATTTCTCTACCCTCCCTTCAACTCTTCCTCCCCTACCCATTTACAAAGCTTTATTTCTATATTCTTCTTTTTTCTTTCTGTCTCTCTCTGTCTCTCTCTCTCTGTTTTATTTTTCCCTTCTCCTCTCTCTTGTTCTTGGGGGCCATTTTCTTTTCTTTTCTTTTTTTTTCTTTGTGGCACTGGGGATCAAACTCACAACCTCGCACCTGTCAGGCAGGCACGTAAGCTGCTGAGCCAAACTCTGGCCCTAGTTTTTTGAGGCAGGGTTGCATTATGTAGCTCAGGCTGGCCTTGCTCGCGTAGCTGAAGCCAGCCTTGAACTCACAACACTCCGCCTACCTCAGCCTCCCAAGTCCTGGGACTAAAGGCATGCGCCACCACGCCCGGCTCCAATTTAGGACTTTCAAAATCAATTTTTTTTTTTTTTTTTTGCAGCACTGGGGATCGAACTCACAGCCTCACACCTGCCAGACAGGTGCTTAAGCCACTGAGCCAAACTCCCAGCCCTAGTTTTTTGAGGCAGGGTCGCACTATGTAGCGCAGGCTCGCTTGTGTTGTAGCCCAAGCTGGCCTCCAACTCACAAGGCTCCTCCTACCTCAGCCTCCCGAGTGCTGGGATTAAAGGCGTGCGCCACCATGCCTGGCTCTCAAAATCAAATATTTTTATTTTTATTTTTATTTTTTTGGTACTGGGGATCAAACTCACAACCTCGCGCCTACTAGGTAGGAGCTTATGCCACTGAGCTAAATCCCCAGCAAAATCAAATATTTTTAGAATCACACACCGACTTCAACACTTCCTAGCTGTGCAGTTTAGGGACAAGCTAACTTCCGTCTCAGTTTCTCAATCTCTGAAATGACTGTAGTCTAGTCAGACATGGTGGCATATATCTGTGATCTAACCCTCAGGAGGCTAAAGCAGGAGCTACATAGTGAGTTCAAGGCCAGCCTGGACTACATAGCAAGACCCTGTCTCAAAAAACAAGCAAACAAACAAACGAACACCCAGCACATATCTAGTCCCTAATAGATGGTTGGGGCTCAATACATGTTTTCTCCATACTCTAGTTATTTGTGAAACAAAGCCACTGCCCAATTCGTTTATCGATTGCTTCATATAGGGGTTTTTGTTTGTATTTGTTTTTGTGTTGATGGGGATTACATCCATGGTATACTATTTTGGAGAACAAAATTTATAAGGCTCAATTAACAAGTATTGAAATGATACCCGTGCTTATTTATTTTTTGTCTTTTTTTGGGGGGGTGCTTTTTGAGACAGGGTCTTACTATGCAGTTCAGGTTGGCCTTCAACTCACTTTGTAGCCCAGACTGTCCTTGAGCTCAAAGCAATTCTCTTGCCTCAGCTTCCCCAGTGCTGGGATTACAGATGTGTGCCATCACACCTAGCTATTTTTTAAAAAATCTTTTTGAGATAGGGTTTTGCTGTGCAGTTCAGGCTGGCCTTGAATTCACTTTGTATCCCAGACTGGCCTCAAACTCTCAGTGATCCTGCTGCTTCAGCATCCCAAATGCTGGGGTTACAGGTGCTTACCTCCACCCCCAGCCAAGGGGAGAATATTTTGTGGGGGAAGCATTAGTGGTACTGTGTCTTTTTAGTATCATTTCTTGTTCCTGCTGCTGTCCCCCTCCCCAAAAATAAGCTTTTGCAATTCTCTATGGCATTATCATAGTAGGACTGGCAATTTCACAAACCATATGTTAGTAATCTTTTTTTCTCACCAGGTGGTAACTGTCAGCATATGAATAAGAAATGCTTTAAGTGGAATATAATTTTCTAGCCCTTTCATATGTTTGACTGAAGTGCTATCATCAACTTTCCAGAAATAAAAGTTTTATGATTTTGTTTTTTTCATCTGTAAAATAGGGATAATAAAGCTAAGCCCAGGGAGGATGGATATAAGCAAAATATACACACGGAAATCCCTCCGAAAGAATGTGAAACTAGGAGGGAGGGTGGCAAGGGATGAAAATTATCCAAGTGTCTTATGTTTACATATGAAGCTGCTACAATGAAATCCATCGATCTGTATAATAAATAAAAAGGTGAAAAAAGGTTTTAAAACAGCAGTACTGAAAGAAAAATGGTAGAGCCATGATTGGCAACAACTTAGCTTCCCCAGGACAAAGCATCTTGCATCTGGAAAACAGAAGTTTGGAGAAGAATCAAAACGAGAGGAGGTTACATGGGAACCAGGAGGGAACTGACTGAGGAGAAGGAAAAAATATTAAGTGATACAGAAGAAATAGGTCTCATCTCAGAATAGAAAGAAGAACCACTATAGACCTTGCCACTGCTGACAGTGGCTGGCCAACCAGCAGCCAAATGACAAAGTAAAACCAAAAACATCGCGTTCATGAAGAACTGGAGAACTGCACTGGCACTGAGAGAATCAGCAGCAGTTGAATCCAGCAAGGAAAACACAGGACACTGCTTTCAGAGTGGCCTGCTGCAGTCAATAGTTGGTGAGCGATCTCAGCATAGTGCCAGCTGCCACAATCGCTGAACAAGAGCTGGCTGGGACGCCATGGTAGGGAAGGGCCAGGTGTTGAACCTGGGTCCCAGAGCAGACCCTTGGCTCCAAGTCATGTTCCACACTGTCCAGTGCCTAGAACGGATGAGGGAAAGACAGCCATGGAAGAAGCTGGCAATTGGAGAGCAGGACAAGGGAGCTGGGGCTGGGGCTGGGACTGGGGCTGGGGAGCACAGAGGTGCGTCTGCGGTCAGGGGCCAGGTTCAGCCTGGGTAACACAGGATTGGAAGTGCACACGGTGCCCTGTTCCTGCTGTATGCTGAGGTCTGCACCTAGAACCATGCTGGGGGCTGACTGCCATCCTAGACTTCCAGCGTCAGCAGAGATAGGTCCCAGCTTGAGCTCTGCTCATTAGTCCCCAGGCTGAGGAGAAGAGCCATGCATCCAAAGCAATAGAAAACTTTCTTTTATTATTTTTTATTTTATTGTGTTATTTTTTGGTTCTCATTCTTTGATTATCTTTTAGTCTACAAAGAACTGTTGAACAAGCAGTGCATTTAGCTGCGATCAGAATGTTAGTAGCGGCCGGATGTACAGCTTGGCAGCACAAGCGCAAGGTTGTGAGTTCGATCCTCAGTACAAATAAAAAGAAAAAGAAAAAAAAAGTTAGTATTGTTGAAATTATTTTATTTGCTCCCATCAAAATCTTTGATCTGCCTGCATGCACAATGATCCGGGACTGCTGAATGGCGACAGCAAACTTTTCATAATAATGAGTTACTGAAGGTAAGATTGAGATCCCTTGCTAACATCACCAAAACAGAGCAAAGTCTTTCACTAAATGAACTCTATAATTTAAGATGGTGTGACATTTTTGCAGATGTACTTATGGGGTAGGGCCACTACCCTTTAAATAGGTCTTTTGGGTTGGACTAATATTCAACACATTACAAACACTAACAGATTTAAATTTTGATCCTTGAATCAGATTGTTTTTCTCAATATGCTTTTTACTTCAGAGTACCTTGCCTTTTCCCACAAAACAGTGTAAAGTATTCAATGTCCAATAAGTAGGTTTAGCATTGGTGTGAGAATTATCTAGATCCCAGGCTAAGAAAGTGGTGCTATTTTCAATGATATTAATTTTTTTTGTGCTGGGACTTGAACTCAGGACCTCACACTTGCCAGGCAGGCACTTATACCAGTGAACTGTATCACCAGCCCTCAATGCTGTTAATTTGGCAATGTCTAGCTTCATCAGTCACAAGTTTAATTTACTAATTTGGTTTGTTTTTTTGCTTTTAGGATGTTTACAAGAAAAATAAAAACATCATACAGACAAAATGTCTAAGATCTGTTTGTAATGCTTCATTTGTGGCTTGGGTATAGACCATAAATCTCATAAAACTTTTAAAATCTTTGTTTTGCCCTTGTAAACAATAGTTACCAAAGATTGCAACAGGATTCATGAAGACAGATTAGAGCCTTGCCAATGCTTTTCAGGGGACACAATTATTCATTATTATGAAGGACTTTGAGCGCTGGGATTACAGGCATGCGCTACCATGTCTGACCTATTCTTCCTCCAAACACTTGAACTCCTTTCCCAAGTTTTCACACTTTCCATACTTAGCTCCCTCACAGTCACGCCTATCTTCTCCAGTATTAACCCTCGATCCTTCCCATCCTGAGCCTTTGGCTGGTCCGTATCTGCCCCAGCTGGCTGTCCTCCCTATCAGCAGGAAAGCACACAGATTTCCTCAGTCACGAAGTAAACCTCCTTCCTCCCTCCCGTATCTCGGCCTCGCCCCCACAAATGTCTTCTGAGAACTCTCAATGCTAATGCTTCAACCCAACTAAACGTACCCCAATGGAATCAGACCCCATATCACCCTTTTTCTTCTCCTCTGTCACTATCCCCCCTACAAACCTCCCCCTTAGGGCCAAACACCCCTCATTCAACCACCCCCATTCTACCCACCCCACTTCAGCTACCTCATTGCGGAATGACCACCACAATAAACTGTCACAGTGTGCACAGAGGACGGACGAAGGGGGAACGCGTGCCTGCAGGGACTCCCATATAGAGGAGTTGTGAGAGTGAGTCTGGGCGTGCTGTGACAGCCAGTGGTATTTCTTTGGGCAAAACATAGGGACAGTGTCTAAATCACTTAAAGTAAGTAACAGAAGGAATAAATACGAATGTTGGACATACAAAGCTGAAAGTTATCCATAAGGACACAAAGTCAGGCTTCATATAAGCCACAAACTCTCCTCACTTCTCTAGTACGCAACCTGCAGTAATCCTCCAAGAAAGAGAAAAAAGGCGGGTAGTGCAGTTACACGTAGGAGCATGGGAAGCAAGGAAACAGGATCCCTGGATTCTCCCAGTTCTCCAACACAGAGCCAGTGGTCACAAGGAGAGGAGAAAACAAATACCAGGTAGCAGAAATCTATGAAAATTCATAGAACAGATGAAGAAAATAGGTGCGTTCAAAGAAGAGATGAACCCAAAGTCCACAGCAATCTCATTCAACAGGCTTACAGTGAATTTCAGATATAGATAAAAAAAAAAAAAACTGGATAAGCTAACTGAAATAGTTCAAAATTGGAAGGACAGATTCAACAAGAATATGGAATCCTCAAAAAGATGTCAGCCAAAAAAAAAAAAAAAAGGTATTAGAAATAACCTGGGAGGAAAATCATAAAGAACTCATACATTGCAGAAATGACCAAAGTGAAGATAGACTAATACTGGGGACAAAATAGTGAATTATAATGAAGAACTCAAAGAAGCCATAAAGGAAATGAGAGAACAAAAGAGGATTATTCAGCAGCTGCTAGATGAAAATAGGAAGACCAATCTAAAGCTAATTGGAGTTAGAGAAAAATTAGAAGATAGCACAGATGGATATACTAACATGTTTACAAAAATCATAGAGGGAAATTTCCCAAATATAAGAAAAGAATTTAAAATACAAGTAAGGGACAGTTACAGAGCACCAAACAAACAGGATGAAAAAGATGCTCACCAAGGTGACAGTCACAAGCAGTATACCAATAGCATATGTCGCAGATCTAGAGAAAAAAACCCTAAAATTCATATGGAGCCAGAAGAGATCCAGAATAGCAAAAGCAATCCTGGTAACAAGAGTAAAGCTGGAGGCATAGCAATACCTGACTTCAAGCTATACTATGAAGCAATGGTGATAAAAATGACACGGTACTGGAACAAGAATAGACACAGGGATCAGTGGAAGAGAACTGAGTATACAGATGCTTCCTCAGACACATTCAGCTGTTTCATCTTTATTTTTTTCTTCTTTTTTATTTTGAGACAGCGTTTCACACTGTAGTGTAGCCTGCCCTTGAACTCACTATGTAGCCCAGGCTGGCCTTGAACTCACTGTGATTCTCCTGCCTCAGCCTCTCTAGTGCTGGGATTACAAGTGTGTGCCACCATGCCCAGCAGGTTTTTTTTTTTTTTGTACCAGGGATTGAACTCACAACCTCACACTTGCCAGGCAGTTGCTTATGACACTGAGGTAAATCCCAGGCCTTAGCTTGTGTTAGAGGAAAGATAGCCTGTTTAACAAGTGGTGCTAGGAAAACTGGTTATCTGTTCCAAGCAGACTGAAACTGGACCCTTATTGTTCACCATTTACTAAATTAAAATCAAAACAGATCAAAGATCTAACCATTAAGATAGAACCATTAAACCCACTGGAAAATAAAATAGGTAGAGCCTGCTGGGCGTGGTGGTGCATGCCTGTAATACCAGCACTCAGGAGGCTGAGGCAGGAGGATCATTGGGAGTTCAAGAGCCTGGGTTACAAAGTAAGCTCGAGGCCAGCCTGAACTGTATAGCAAGACTCCGTGTCAAAAAGATAAATAAATAAATACACAAACAAAATAGATAAAACCCTTGAAGACATAACCATAGGAAAGGATTTTCTAAACAGTACCTCAGTTGTACAAGAAATAACAGCAAGAATCAACAAATGGTATTACATCACACTGAAATGCTTTGGTACAACAAAAGAATCCATTAGTGGTCAGGCATGGTGGCGCATGCCTTTGATCCCAGCACTCGGGAGCCCGAGGCAGGAGGATCGTTGTGAGTTTGAGACCAGCCTGGGCTATGAAGTGAGTCCAAGGCCAGCCTGAACTACATAGTGAGATTCTGTCTCTAAAAATAGGGCCGGGGATTTAGCTCAGTGGTGTAAGCACCTGCCTGGCAGGTGCGAGGTAGGGAGTTCAATCCCCAGTACCAAAAAAAAAAAAAAAAAAAAAAAAAAAAAAAAAAAAAAAAAA
>RJWM01031587.1:0-22162 GCA_004363535.1 Dasyprocta punctata | reverse complement strand
TTTCTCTTCAGTAAATTAGCCTGAAATAATTCATACAGAGTAAGTAGGCATGTGTGATGTGAACTCTCAGAAATGTAATTTGATTGGGGGGAAAATAAGCTCAGCAAAGTAGATACAATTTTAGAGTCAGAGAGAATTCTGCATGCTGAAAAGACAGCCAAATTACACAGCTCCAGTCAGTGTGAGCTTTATATTTCTGGTCATCTCAGCAGTTGAAATCCATTTCTTCTTTAAATACTTGCAAGTTCTAAGGCTTCCTTTCTTGCACAGGGAAAGGCAAAGGTGACTCCAGTTAAAGCCAAAGCATAGCAGCTGGTTTGATGTTTAACTGCTCCCATCTTACTTTACAAGCAACTCTAGATGAAATATATTCTTTTTACATTTTAATAATACATTTTTTAGGAAAGGAAATAGGATCTCTTTGTTCACATTCAAGAAGAATTTACAAGTGTGTCTTCATTTCTTCCCCTAAGGAAGGCATTGAAGGCAAATAAGCAGAGCTGCTTTGTGTGAAGTCGATGCTGCTGTCACACCCCAAGTGTTCAATGCTCTGGGAAGAAAGCTTGCCAGAAGGAGGCAATCCCAAATGCCTTTCAACCTGGAGGACTATTAACACCATTTCTCTTTTATAATCCTGTGAATACCGTTACGAAGCAACAATAGCAAGGTTGAAATTTTACCTAATGCTCTGCTTCACTTAGGATGGCTTTTGGCTGCAAGTAGATTTAAATTAGAAAATTAACCTCTTTCATATAACGAAAGAGTGGTGAGAGGATTGTCAATTTGGCAGTCCAATAACATCACCAAGAGTTCCCCTTTCTTCTAGCTTCCCTGATAATTTTCAGCCAACTCCCTTCATGATTCAAGTTATCAGCCACAGTTTCTGTTGTTGCCCACGTCAGAAAAGAGATTATTTCTTCCCTCTGTGCCTCTTCTTTTCCATGAGAAAAATCATCCCAGATGTCCCTCAGCAGGTGTCCCAGTGCTGTGGAATCTCTTGCCTAAGCCAGTCACTGATGAGGGAATGGGGTACAGTGATCACTTTGAACCAATCAGCACAGGTGCTCCTCAATTTACAGGATTATGCCCTGATAAACCAATCATAAGTTGAAAATATCGTAAGTTGGAAATGTATTAGTATACACACCTGCAACTTAGCAACACAACTGTAGAGCACCAGTTGTTTCCCTGGTGACCATGTGGTTGACTGGAGAGTGCTCACTGCCACTGGCCAGCATCCTAAGACAGAATTGTACCACCCACCCCTGTCCCAGGAAGAGGTCAAAATCCGAGGTATGGTTTTTGCTGACTGTGTATTGCTTTTGCACTATTGGGAGGTCAAAAACTTTGACATCCAAGCATCGTTAGTCAGGGACAGTTTATATATTTTCTTCTCGGTCATGTAGGATGGAACTATCTTCATGAGCAATTGACTCCACTAAAAAAAAAAGAGAGAACATCTAAAATCAGAGCAGCCAACAGGGTCTGCTACATACTACAACTGAGTGTGCAAAATATGGCTTTCTTGTTTGTTCTACAAATACTTTGTCCATGAGCTCCTATTTCACTGATGGCAGAGGTAGAAAAGTGTTAACTTTTAGTTCAAAACTTTTAATTGTTTCTATTTCCTGAGGATAATTTTTTTCTTTTTTCAGTACTGGGGATGAAATTCTAGGGCACTCTATCACTGTTTTAAACTTTTGAGACAGGGTCACTGTAAGTTGCCCATACTGGGTACAAACTTGAAATCCTCCTGCTTCAGCTTCTAATGAATACATGTTTAAACCATTGCAAGACTCAAATTCTCTACCTGGGCTACCTCTCTCTTTTTGAAGCTTGGTTCCTCGTTTTCCTTCTCAGGATGGCATCAAGGAGCATAGGAAAGCTAACGCTGGGGACTGGTTCACTCATTCATCTTGCATGGTCTCTTCATTCTGCAATCCCCTCCATAGTGATGATTTCAATCCTACCTGATCACTGAGACTCCTACTACCTTCTGCTACCGATTGGCAAACCTGGTACAGCTCAGGATCAGTTCGCCTACTTAGGATGTCTCCTGGGTAGCTGAGCCAGCACCCTATACTGGGTAGATGTCACCTTAGCATTTGCTGACTTTGTGGGTCTGTCTGGGACTTGATTGTGACACCCATTCAATCACCCTGGCTCGGGCAACTCCTCCTGCAGCTCTTGACTACAGAATCATTTTTCCCTTATAATAAAAAGGTAGCTAGCATATTTAACTCATCTATGTCCTTCTTGGCAACGGTGGAAGGGCATGCTGGGTGTATTGGCAGGCACTGGGAAACTGACAGAGACTCACATAACCAGCATACTACACCACCAGTGTTCTTCTGATGCAGCCACCCTATGCTTGTGCCTGAGAGTCATTCTCACCCCAGAATCCCTTTCAGGGTTGGAATTTCAAGCCCTGTTGCTCTGTTATTTTTCCCCCAATGTCTCTAGTTATTTCTAACACACTCTCTCCTAACCCAGCCAACAGGATATTTGATCCAGACAAGGGGAGAAAGGATACATTTATCTGACCCCTTGTCCTTCTTCTTTTTCTCTACTCTAACATCCAAAACCCTTGACCAAAAGGGAGGTAGTGTTCAACTTCTCCAGTCTATCTTTTCAGAACTTCCCATATTGCAATCACTTTCTTTTCTCTCCTGTGGCCTTCTTTATTCTAACAGTGTTTATCCCTTATCTCTCCTGGGGAAATGAGTCTTACGGGCTTGCTTAACATGAAGATGGCTAACCTCAACAGAGAAAATTAACCAGATTGTAAAAAAAAAAAAAAGGAGAAAACACTTTAGCAAAATCGCGGGCATATTTGTCAACTTATTTTTACTCCATCATTTCAATGGTCTAAGCCAAATATGTGCTTTCCAATTTGAAAAATTGGAAAAAAAGTTTTGTTAAAAAAAATTACTTTCACAAACATATTTATTTATGACAAGCATTCAGATCAGTGTCCCAAAGCCAGGGATTCATTCACAGACTTCTTGTATGCCTACGAGCAGTGTATTCTATTAACCAGCTTAGTTTAGTGGATCATTGTAATACATGTCCCTTACTGAGCACCTACTATATGCCAAAATCTTATGTCCATTACTTTAATTTAATTCTAATCCCTTACCCATTAAATACTCTTTATCTTACATATTAATAAATTTCAAAGAGGTTAAAGAATCCTCCCAATGCCACACAGCAATAAATCCAGAATTCAAGTCCACAACTCTCTGACTCCTTCCTCAGTAGAAGCTGCAGTAACAGCAGAGTATCGCTAGGAGCACAGACTCCGGAATCTCAGCAGCCCAGACTCCGGGTTTGGCTTGGTTCAGTTTGGTTGGTTTGTTTTGAGACAGGGTTTTGCTATATTCAGGCTGGTCTTGAACTCACTGTGTTACCCAGTCTGGCCTCAAACTCATGCCAATCCTCCTGCCTCAGCCTTCAGAGTGCTTAGATTACAGGTGTGTGCCCAGCCTAAAATGACCTTAATCTTCAATTTCTCATCTTTAAGGGGGAATAATAATGATACACACACCATATGGATGTTGTCAAGATTGAATAAGTTAAAATACTATACATATATATTTATATATATACATATATTAGAGTTTGTCACAGTGTCTAGAGAATACTCAGTAATTAATTTTGGCCACTATTATTGTTACACTAGATGCTTATTTCTCATGGTTCTGAAAGTTGGGATGTCCAAAAGGAAGAAATTGGTAGAGTCAGTGTCTGATGACGACCTGCCTTCTGGCTCCTGGATGGCTGTCCTCCTGCTGTGTCCTCACATGATAGAAGGATCAAGGGATCTCTCTGCGATGCTAATCCTAGTCGGGAGGGCTCCATCTAATCACCTTCCAAAGGCCTCAACCTCAGATACCATCACTTTGGGGCCTCACATGATAGAAGGATCAAGGGATCTCTCTGCAATACTAATCCTAGTCAAGAGGGCTCCACCTAATCACCTTCCAAAGGCCTCAACCTCAGATACCATTACTTTGGGGTTAGGATTGCAACATAATGGGTTTACAGAAGACGCAAACGTCCAGTCCCTTCTACTCTCTAAAGAGTCTTCATGTTGCAAAGAATTTAGAGAGCATCTATCTCTATCAAAAATTTTACAAATGAGAAACTGAGACTAAAAAAAGTCTATTTCTCTCTCTTTCTTCCACTGTGCCTCCCCCATATATTTAATGATCTTTCAAAGACAAACATGGCAAATTCAAACATACATGGACCCCAGTGGGACTCCTCTTCAAAGCAAGAGGGGAGATCTGTTCACCACAGGTATGGTCTACACCTTCAGTAGGAACCTGTAGGTCAGAAAGACATTGTAGATGACCCAGTGGGAGAGGGAGTGCTCTCATTGACATAGGCAAAGCAATAAAAGGAAACCAGAAGTCAACTAAGAGGGAGATGAAAGAAACTCCCAGAGACCATAATTAAGTCCATCTATCATCAGAAGGAATCAGTTCATCATTTCAAAAAACGAATAAAAATTGGGCCATAATTAGGCCCAATTAACTCATCCTTCAAACACATTCTGTATAGTGGACATCTGTTGTTTTGGCTGCCTTTCTGATAATTACAGCTCGGTTTTCCTTTGGAAGAGCATCCCTCCCCAAATGACTGCAATGTAGTTGTTTGGGAGTGACCCCAGCCTTCAATTCAAAAGTGGTTCCCAATTGGTGTAAGCAGAGAGGCTAATGTACTCCCCAAACCACAGTGCAAGGGCACACATGTAACCAGCCAGAGCCCATGAGACAAGAGCAGGTAGGAGGAGGAGAATCCTCACTCTACCTCTAAATACAGGGCCACCTTCTTGAGTCCATGGTAGCTGTAATCTGAGGATGAAAGTGACCCACAGGACAGGGCAGTGAGGTGGGATGGTCACCTTGTCTGAGAGTGAAGCTAGATTACTTCCTGGACTTCCCAGTACAGGGTGCCAATGCTGTTCCAAGTGCTCAGGACACATCATTTACACAGCACCGTGAGAAGGAGGGCACTGCTCCATTTAACAGGGCACTGGGAACTCAGGTACATTAAAAGTGCTGCCTTGTCTTCTGGGGATTGAAAACAGGGCCTTTACACTAAGCTATATCCACATCCCTTTTCCCTTTTCTATTCTGAGTCAGGGTCTTTCTACTTTGCTAAATTGCTCAGAGATTTGAACTCAGAATCCTCCTATTGCTGCTTCCCAAAATATCACAGAAGCCAGGGTGTGCACTCAGTTCTCTCAGATGCCAAAGCCTTGGCTCTTAATCACTTTGCATAGTTATATACTCCTCACAAAACAAACAAATTTTTTTTAAAAACCTGAAATTCAAAGAATTTAGGTAGCACCCCTAAAATCACACAGGTTAATCAACAGTGCTGTGGTTCTTATTCAGAATTTGTGTGTGTGTGTGTGTGTGTGTGTGTGTGTTCAAAGCCTGTGTATTCTACTCTGACTTTGACCTAATTCAGGAGTCAAACAGAGAAAAGAGAAGATTAACGCATGCTTTTAGGAGTAAGTTTCCAGAGCCCATGAGGTTACTTTACTCAGACTCAATAAATTTTAGATTCCTACTTAGCTTATTTTTAAATTCACTCACAGAGATGATACAAGGAGAGAAAAAGAAAGATAAATATGAGATCCTAACTTCTCACAAAGAAGATGTACAGCTTGATTTGTCTGTTACTTGGAGTTTCCATTAAATACCTCTAGCTTTTTTACTTTTTCCTCCAGATCCATACTCTCTTTTCTGGCTATGAGATTAAACTACACTTCCCAGCCTTCTTTGCAGTTACGTGTTACCATGTGATTAAATATTTGCTAAATGTAAACCAAGCACAATGGTGCATACATGTAATCCCAGTACTCTGGGTGGCTGAGACAGGAGATCATAAGCTTGAGCCCAACCTTGGCAACTTGTTGAGACCCTGTCTCAAAAAACCCTGGAGACATAGCTCATTGAGAAGGCTCTGAGTTCAGTCCTCAGTACTGCAAATAAACAAGCAAACAACAACAACAACAAAACTTCAAGTGAATGGAGGTAAAGTGGAAGTTACATGTGCCTAGGTCTCTCCCACCCTCTCCCCATTTTCCACTGGTTGAAATCCTCCACCAGATGGATGATTTAATATCTTAGCATATAGCAAAGTAACATAGTGAGCCCAGTGGGGTGACACATTTCTGCAATTCCAGCACTCTGTAGGAGGATTCCAAGTTTAAGCCTAGCCTGGGCAATTTAGCAATGTAGCAACACTGTCTCAGAATAAGAGGGCTAGGATGTAGCTCAGTGCAAAGGTCCTGAGTTCATCCCCAATAACACACACATACACACACACACACACACACACACACACACACACACACACACAAGCAACATGGTGGGCAGTATCTGACCCTTGAGGGATCATATGGTTAGAGACACCCAGTGATCCCAACTGCTCACCTCAGAACTACTTTTTTTCTTCGAGTCATGTATTGCTGGATACTTTCACTTTCTTTGGTTAGAATTGTTATACTAAGACAAGGGTCTAGAGATCATGGAGAGGAATGAGTCGTCCCAGAGATGACCTCAGGGAGAGTAACTAAACTCTACTCTCTACCTCTACAAAAATAAAAGTACAGAGTTTCTTGCCTCTATTACTCTCTCGGTGTAGAAGCTCACTGCGCTGAATGAATAAAGCCACTTTGGATCAAGAAGCTCAGGTGATCTGCAAGACTGGAAGGCATGGAGCCAGCATCTGGATCAGACAACAGAGAGCCACAGAGCGGAGAGTGCCCTGAATTCCTACTGCTGTGAGCAGAACCTGGGGGAGAATGACTGCGCCCCAGGAAGGCCTGTTACGGGAAGATGTGAGATCAGGGGAGGCTTCTGTTTGAGGAAGCTTGAGAAAATTGTACTTTGAAGGGGGTGTCTTACTTCATCTGTAACATAGACTAGATGGTTTAAACAATTAACATTTATTTCTCCCACTTCTGGAGGCTGGGAAATCTAAAATCGAGGTGCGTGGTGAGGATTTTCTTTCTGGTTTGCAGACAGCTGTCTCCCTCTGTCTCAGAGAGAGGGAAAAGAAGCAAGCTCTCTTGGGTATCGTGAGGGATCCAATCTCACTGATTAACCAGCAGTTGAAAATCACTAGAAATCAGGCTTGAATTTAGAATTTTGAGAGGACACAAGCGTGCAATCCGTAACAATAGAGCTTCTTGAAAAAATTCAAACAAGTCAGCAATTTACTAATAACCAAGGATTAGAACTCACGGTTTTTTGTTTTGTTTTATTTTGTTTTTGTTGTTGTTATTGTTGTTGTTTTCCAACCATGGTCCCAGTGCTCAGAAATTGCATTCAGTGAACTGATTTTTCTAGTAGGAATACTGGAGTCACAAGCCCTTTGAGCACATGGGCAAAGGGTACAGGGAAATACCGTGCTCTGATGCTCAGAATATTGTGGGAATAGCAGCAGAACGCAAAGTTCTTAGTGCTAGTCACATAGTAAGCACTATGTAAATATTTGTTAAATAAATGTTGATACCACCTTTCAGGACAGCATTCTGATAATACTGTACACATGAAAAATATTGACTCAGCACTTTCACATCTAAGAATTCTCCCTGAAGAGATGATGAGGGGTATGTGTAAAGATTTACCTTCAAAGAAGCTCACCGCGGTATTAAGTGACCATCAGTAGGGGGCTGGCTAAGTAAATGGACATAAAAGTCTTATTTTATGTGAAGAATTGAATTACTGAAGACCTCACACAATGCAAAACTCACATTACACACGATTAAATTTCTTGCAACAAAAATGCAAAGCGGGATTCACAGTATTTTAAATTTGACCCATAATGCAAGATTTAATTAATATTTTATAACCTACTATTTCAAATTGTATAATTCAAATTTGCATTAAATGTAACCTGACCATATATTTATTATAGAGCCACACAATAATTTATGTAGCAGAAAAATAAGCAGTGCCTAAGAGAGAGATCCATGATAAATCAGTTTTTAAAAGTGCAACCCTATTTTCATCAGACAGACATTTTTAAAACACTGGGGAAATATACATCAAAAATATACATCAACTGAGTTCGATTTCCAGTTCAAAAAAGAAACCCAAATATATATGTGCGTGTGTGTGTGTGTGTGTGTGTGTGTGTGAAAATGTAAAATGTATTCACAGGATTACTAATTTTTTTATTCCTTCTCTTTCTTTGCTTACAGTTACAAGGAAGAGTTATGTATTATTTTGTAATAAGATACAATAAAGAGAACTTTTTGAGACAGAGACAGAGAGAGAGAGGCTTGCTAAGTTACTAAATTGCCCAAGCTAGGCTCAAACCTGGAACCCTCCTGCCTCAGCGTCCCAGAATACTAGGATTACAGGTGTGTGTCAACATGTTACCATGCCCAGGAAGGAAACTTTTAAAGAACAAATCAAACATTAATAGCAACCTAACTTTGAAAAAACTACACAAATAGCTACATAAAAGGAGATAACTCCAACCAGCTGTAGATTATCTACAGCTTTAATGAACTGAGTACTTTGTTTTCTCTACTACTTGGTCCCAGAAATAGGGAAATACTCGGTCTGGACAAGAAATGCTTATATGGGAGAATTGACCAGAGCTCAAAACTGAGGTTCTTTAGCATAAGCCAGAACTAATGAAATCTTTCAGAATTCAGCGAGGGACACATTAGAAGCCAACTGCACTGAAGCATTTACTCAGCATGTCTGTATGTGTTCTTCTGAGATTTGATAATAGCTTTAAACAAAACAGAAAGTACGCCATTTTGGTAACACAACAAAGAACAAAGTGCCTTCAGTAGTCAGCTCCTAACGTATTTTCCCTAGCATGCACTGCCACACTCCATAGAAAGTAGTGAGAGGAAATTAGTCACAACTCTTCATTCACTTCCTTCTTTCCAAGGAGATGTGGAAAAGGGTAAGAGAAGCAAGGGACCTGGAGGATGCCCTCTGTCCTGCCCAAAGGCAGTAGACAGTGATATTATTTCTCATGCGGCCTTAAGGTTGGTTCTTACCTTGCCCCACACCAGCCATTCTGGACTCACTTTAAGGTTTTTTTTTTTGTTTTACAGGAACTCTCTGTGTTAAGTACAGTAAACATATTCATATGGATTATCTTGTTTACTCATCACGAAAAAAACCTAGGAGGTAAACACTGTCACTTTTGCAATCTCTGGCAGTTTAGAGATGCAGAAGATGGAGGATAAATTTGGGCTTCAGATTGAGTGCTGCATCTACCCATCTCCTGAGCTGGTTAACTTTCAGCCTGTGACTTCAGCTCTCCATGCCCCATCCTACAGTGGCCTCATCCATGAAATGGACATGACAGTGATGGCACTTCCATAGTCTTTTTGTGTGACAGTCTTGAAATGGCCCAGCACAGAACAAGGCTTGATACGTTATGTGCTATTATCATGGTGGATGAGAAGCAGTCGAGGTGCATGGTGTAACCTGCCCGCAGTAACATGGCAAGCACTGGGTCCTCGCTTTGCTTGGGTTTCCTTGATATTCCCATATCTTTGAGTTTGTTTGTGGTACAAAATTTGGACCCAGGCCTAATACATGATAGGCAATTGCTTGAGCACTGAGCTACATCCTCGGTTCTTTTAAATATTTTTATTTTGAGAGAAAATCTTGCTACATAGTTCAGGCTGACTGTGTTCTCCAGAAGTAGCTGGGATGCTAAGTGCACACCACTTCATCTGACAAGCTTATCATTTTTTTAAATCAAATTTAAAAAATCATTCAGTTATTTTTTAAAATCATTCAGTCATTTATTTTCAAATCATTCAGTCATTTTTTTTTCAAATCATTTAATAATTATTTTTTCAAATACATTGAAGACATGTATTTCCCACCTCTTTCTCAGGCTCTCCGACTATACAAGTATTAAGACACTGAAATTTGATGTTGACCACAGTTCATTGAGATTTGGGTTTTTTTTAAAGTATTTTTTTCTCCTGTGTTTGGATTTTTCCTATTAACTGTTTTCAACTTCACTAATCTGTTTAGTGTCAAATCTGCTGTTTGTTCTTCCACTGTACTTTTTCTTTTTTTAAATTATATTGATACACTTTCATTATACATCATGATAACATTCATCATAGGAATTTGTACCTGTAGATAATATATATAGCTTCTTCTTTTTTCTCACTTCCCCCCCAACCTCTCTTCCCTGCTTGTTTACAAAACTTTGTTTCAATTTTTTCCTTCTATTCTTTTTTTCCTCATCCCTTCTTTCCTTTATCTCTCCCTCTCCTCCTTTGTTCCCCTTCACATTAGAATATTTTCTTTCCATTTCCCAATATCTATTATACATTTTGGTCCTTGTTTATACTTTCAGTTTCTCACACCAGAGAAATAATGTGGTATTTAAACATATGTGTCTAATTTATTTCACTTAAGAGTATGCTCTCAAGACGTATCCATTTAACTAGAAATGTCTCAGCATCATCTTTATGGCAGAGTGGTACTCCATTGTATAAAAAATTCACATCTTCTTTATCTATTCATTGGTTGATGGGCATTTGGGATGTTTCAAAGATTTAACTATTATAAACTATAGCTGTGGTGTGATACTTTTAATTCTTTTAGAAAGATACCAAATATTTAATTACCATTTCTACTTCTTCATATGAGAAATGTCTATTCATTTCAGAAGTCCATTTTTGGATCAGGTCTTTAAATTTGAGAGTTCTGTCTTATCCAGAAATGGGCATCTAAGGTGAATACACACTTCTGAGATGAAGAAGTACAAACCACAAATAAATATATGAAAAAATGTTCAACATCACTGGTCATTTAAGAGATGCAAATTTAAAAAACACCACAATTCCAGCTCACTCCAGAAAGAATGGCTATTATCAAAAAAATCAACCAACAACAAATGCTAGTGGGGCTATAAAGGAAGATGAACCACTCTCCATTGCTGGTGAGAGTATAAACTTGTGCAACCACTGTGGAAATCAGTGTGAAAATTCCTCAAAAAAAACTAGGACTTGAGGTCCCATGTGACCCAGTTGTTCCCCATCTGCATATCTTACCAAAAGAATACCACAGTGATATATACACACCTATGTTTACAGAGGCACAGTTTGTAATAGCTAAATCCTGGAAACAACCCAAGTGCCCATCACCTGGTGAATGGATAAAGAAGATGTGGTTATTTAGGAAGTAGTACAATGGAGTACTCCTCTGCTCAAGTCATTTTAGGAAAATGTATGCACCTTGAGTTCATACTCTTAAGTAAAATAAATTGGACACACATGTGTTAATACCACATTGTTTCTTTGGTGTGAGAAACCAAAAGTGTAAATAAGGACCAAAATGTGTAATAGGTATTGTGAAATTGGAAGAAAATGTTCAAATGATGGGGGACAGACAAGGAAGAGGGGAGAACAAAAGGAAAGAAGGGAAAAGTAAAAAGAAAAAGAAAAAAGAAGAAAAACATGGAAACAAAGCTTCTATAAACAGGGAGAGGAAGTTGAAGGAAGGGTAGAGGAATGTGGGGAAAAAAACCAAGTTACATCATGTTCAGGAACAAATTTTGTATAATGAATGTGATCCTTATATATATCTAAAATGTACCAATAAAATTTGATTACAAAATAAATAAATAAATTTGTGGGCCTGATATTTTTGAGTTCTTAATGTATTCTAGATATTAGTCCTTTGTCTGAGAAATAGCTGGCAAAAGTATTTTCCTACAATGTGGGTTGTCTCTTCACTCTGTTGGTTGCTTTTGCTGTGCAAAAGCTTTTTAATAAGATGAGATCCAAGTTGTTGATTCTTTGTGATATTTCTTGTGTGACTGGAGTTTTACTCATAAAGTCTTTGCCACACCAATGTCTTCAAGAGTTCTACTATTCTGTCTTCCAACAGATTTAGCATTTCTGTTTTAATATTTAGATCTCTGATTCATTTCAATTTTAGTTTAGTGCGTGGTGAAAGATACGGGTCTAGTTTTAATCTTCAACATGTGAAAAGCCAGTTTTCCCAGCACCATTTATGAAAGAGGCTATCTTTCTTCCAGGGAAGATGTTCGGCTCCTTTGTCAAAGATAAGGTGGCTGAGTATATTTGAACTTTGTCTTGGTTACTTTTCTTTCTTTGCTGAGACAAAATACCTGACACCCAAAGTTAAGAAATGGAAGGTTTACTTGGCTCACAATTTGTGGAGGTCATAATCATTTGGTTCCAAGGCAAGGTTGCAGACAGAGGAACAACAGCTCATGGGGGCCAGAAGACAGCAAAAGCAGCAAGAGCAAAAATAAATAAATAAATAAGAGGATCACACAGAGAAAATTCTTTCTGTTCCTTATATTGTATGCAGGCATCCTACCATAGGGTGGGTGTAGCACTCACACCCATTATCCCAGCATTGGACCATGAATCAATCACGAATTTTAGAAGCCTGGCCCCATGACTGTATGAGGCTTTGGGGGAACATCCAGATACAAACCATAACAGAGTTGTTTCTGTATCTTGTAACCTGTTCCATTGATCCTCTGCTCTTTTTTTGTTTGTTAGTTTTGTTTTGTTTTGTTTTGTTTTGTTTTGTTTTGGCAATACCATGATGATTTTATCACAGTACCTTTGTAGCACAATTTCAAGTCAGGGATTGTGATATCCCCTGACTTGCCTTTGTTGCCCAGAATTGCTTTCACTTATTTGGTCTCTTCTGGTTCCAAATGAATTTTAGAATTGTTTTCTCTAATTCTGTGAGATGTGGAATTGGCATTTTGATCAGAAGTGCATTAAATCTGTATAACAATTTTAGAAGTATGTTAATTTGCACTATATATTTGTTCTTCCTATCCAAGAATAAAGGATATATTTCCATTTTCTGATATCCTCTTCGATTTCTTTTTTCTGAGTACTGTAGTCTTCAATGTAAAAGTCTTTACTTCCTTCATTAGATTGATTCCTAGGTATTTCATTTTTGGAGGATGCTATTGTGAAAGATGTTGTTTCCCTAATTTCTTTCTCAGTGAGTTTATTATTCATATATAGGAATGCTATTGATTTCTGACAGTTGGTTTTGTATCCAGTTATGTGACTGAATTTGATTATTAAATCTAGAAGTTTTTTGGTGGAGATTTTGTGGTTTTCTATGCAGAGTTTCATGTCATCCACAAATAATGACAGTTTAACTTCTTCCTTTCCTACTCTTATTCCCTTTATTTTTTTTCCTTTTATTTCTTTCTCTTGTCTAATTGCTCTAACGTTTCCAGAACAATACTGAATAAAAGTGATGACAGTGGACATCCTTGTCTTGTTCCTGATTTTAAAGTGAAAGCTTTCGGTTTTTGTCCATTTAGTATAATGCTGCCTGTTGGTTTGTCATAGATGGCTTTTATCAGATTGAGATAAAGGCCATCTATTCCAATTCTCAGTAGGATTTTTTTATCGTGAATGGGTGTTGCACTTGGTCAAAAGCTTTACCGGCATCTATTGAGATGATCATATGGTTTTTGTCCTTGGCTCTGTTAATAAGATGTGTTACATTTATTGATTTGCAAATGTTGAACCATCCCTACATCCCTGGGGTGAATCCTATTTGGTCATGGTGTATAATTTTCTTGATGATTTGCTGCATTCTGTTTCGCCAGTATCTTATTGAAGATTTTTGAGTCTATGTTCATTAGGGTGATAGGCCTGTAGTTCTCTTTTTTCAGTTGGAAACTTTTCTGTTTTTGTATCAGGGTAATGGTTGCTACCAGGAATGAATTTAGAAGTGTTGCTTCCCTTTCAACTCCATTAAAGAGTTTGAGAAGTCGTGGCATAAGAACTTCTCTAAATTTCTTGTAAAATTCAGCAGTGACTTCGTCAGGACCTGGGCTTTTCTTTGTTGGTGGGTTTTTAATTACATTTTCAATTTCATTGACTGATATTGTTTATTTATAATTTTTATATCTTTTTTATTCAACTTTGTTAATTCATATATATTAAGGAATCTACCCATTTCCTTGTGTTTTTCATCTTATTAGAATATGGGTTCTCAGAATAGGTATTGATGATTTTCAGATTTCTGCAGAATCTGTTGTAATTTCACCCTTTTCATTCTTAATTGCATGGATTTCAGTCTTTTCTCTCCTTTTTTTAAAAAATAAGATTGTCTAAGGGTTTGTCAATTTAATTTAATCTTTCAAAGAACCTACTCTTCTATTCATGATTTTTTGTATTTTTTTTAGTCCCCACTGCATTAATTTCTGCTCTGATCTTTATAATTTCCTCCTGTATGAGCTTTCAGTTTAACTTGCACTTCTTTTTCTAGAAGCTTGAGATTCAACATTAAGTTGTTTATTTGAGCTTGCTCTGTTTTTCTGATATGGGAATTCACCACCAAAAATATCCCCTTTAGGACTGCTTTCATTGTGTCCCATAAGTTCTGGTATGTTTTATTGGTTCCTTGCCAGCTTGAACTCAGCTCCTTGATCTCTTCCCAACTTGAATTCAACAGCCTCATCCTGACACTCTCCCCTATATTTTTGCATCTCTTCCAGTTTGGTTTGGTCTTTTCCTATTCCCATGTCTCTTATGAAGACATGCTTTCCTCACCCTGCTAGAGCATAAAAACAGTATTTCTAAGACCTGTTTTAATGTCTTTGTCTAGTCATTCTGTTATCAGGGACATTTCTGTTTCTACTGATGGATTTTTCTACTCATGGTGGCTCATATTTTCCTACTTCTTCACCTGCCTACTTACTTTGCCAAACATTTTGAATTTTATAGTGTCAAGATGAAATTTTTTTAATGTTCCTATAAATATTTTCAAATTTTGTTATAGTATGCATTTAATGTACTAGAAACAACTTGAATCTTTGGAAGTTTACTTTTAAAAATGTTAGACAGGAGCAGAACAATGAGAGTCTAGGGCTAATTACACCATTACAGAGACAATATCCTTCCCAGTACACTATGTTCTTTTGTGTTAAGAAGGCCTTCTTTTCTGACCAGCGAGAACACAAGAAGTCCTGACCCTGTGAGAGTGCCCCCTAATCCTTCCTGAAGTCGTTCTTTGGCTTCCAATGCACTCTTCACAAGTGGAAGCCTCACAGGTATACTATGACTGACACAAAGTTGAAGACTTGGGGGACTTTCTGAGGATTCCCAGTCCTATCTCCATTTCTGAATCTCACTCCTCTCTGCCTTGACCTCCCCAAACTCTCAACTCGGGAATGTCATCTGTTGTTTGGGTTAAGGCAAGAGGAGAAAGCTGGTCCCTATTATTCTGTGTGGGTTGGGAACGAGAGTCTCTGGAGCCAGAATCTGAGCCCAGGAACTGAACCCATGTAGTCCGCCTCCCGAGCTTCCTTTCCATTCAATATCTGCTCTTCTTGGTTTTGTTCCATTGTCATCTTACTATTGTGAGGTTTTTGCACACCATTTCCAGCCTCTTCTTGCATTCCTTGTCTTCCACCTGTCTCCTTGTGCTATCATTTGAGTATCCACTAAAGTTCTGCTGTGACTGACGTTTTGGTCCTCCGGGAGGCACTGTTGGGAGGTGGGGAACTTTTGGGAAATGGGGCTAGGAGGAAGTTCTCAGGTTGTTGGGCTATGCCTTCAAAAAATAATGTTTATGGGTTTCTTGGTAGTTAACTGAAGAGAGCTATCATAAAAAGCCTGAATTTGATCCCACCCAGTCTCTATGCTTCCTGGTTCAAAATGTGACCACTTGATCCTACACAAGTTCTTCCGTGATGTACTGCCATCCACCACCCTCAAGGAGGTCACAAAATGAGGCCATCCAGTTTTGTACTCTGAGCCTCTAAAACTGTGAGTTCAATAAACCTCTTTTTTACAAATAACCTGTATCTGGTGGTTTAGGAGAGTGACACAAAGCTAGATGATGCACTCTCCATGGAGTGGAAGCTCCACAAACACAGGGAATTTGATATGTTCACTGTGGCTGTTGATCTTTAAAACTGAGACTTCGTTCTCAAGACCTTAAGACCTTGAATAGTGCTTGACCACGATCTAAAACTTGCAAAGTATTCAGCACATCATTGTCAAATAATACATATCATCCTGTTTTTTATGTGCCCAGAAAATTTGTGCCGAGGCTTGTCTCAGTCACTTTTCCCATTGCTGAGACACAATGCCCAACTTAAATGAGGAGAGGTTTATTTTGATTTACAGTTTCACTGGTTTCAGACTGGTTGACTGGCTCCAAGGCAGAAATGGCATGGTAGAAGGGCCTGGTCAGAGGGAAATACTCATATCATGGAAGTCAGGACCAGAGAGAGAAAGGAAGAGGCAAGGGAGAAGGTCGTACCCCGGTGACCTGCCTCTTCCAACCAGATTCCACCTCCCAACAATACATCTAGCTCTGCACTCATCTGTGGATTAATTCATTGATGAGTATTGTGCCCCCATGATCCAATCACTTTCCAAAATCCTTGCCCCTGAATGCATAAGAATTGGAGATGACATTCTAGATCTAAACCGTTATGTAGCACCTGCCCTTTAGAAGACATCGCATGATGGCAAAACAAGGGCAGAGTATTCATTAAAGAGAACCAACTCATTTCTCCACTCATTATGGCTTATATCTCAGTGTCCCCTCAAAACCTTTTGTGCTCATAGGTGAGGCTTTTGGGAGGTGTATGATACTGGATCATGAGTGTGTGGTACTGGATTAGTTCACTGATTGGTTTAGCATAACTCTAAATGTGGGTGGCACTAACCAGTAGACTTGAATCCTGGATGGAAGAAAAAAGGAAAAAAGAACAAAGACTTGCTGCTTCCTACCTGCCTGGCCATAGACTGTTTTTCCTCTGCCATGCCACCCTGTCTTGGAGCCAGCCAATTCTGGGTTGAAACCTATATAAACTGTGCACTAAAATGAACCTTTCCTCCTTTAACTTGTGGGTGTTGGGTGTTTTGTCCCAACAATGAGAAAGTAACTAAGACACCACTAGAGATTAACTTGGAGCTAGACCTTGCACTGGGCTTAGTGCCTCCTTGACATGAATGACAGAAGTGGGGTCACTCTAAAGGTGCCCTGGGCTCTACAGCCCCATGTCCAATATGGTGGCCACTCGGGACCTGTGGCTCTTGGATACTTGAAATGCAACTGATCTGAATTAAAATGTAATCGTGGATGTGAAATATGCATCATATTTCAAATGTTCAGTATGAAAAAGATAGCAATCACTTTTATGTTCAAATAATAATACTTTGGACATATTGAGTTACCTGGAACACCATTAAAACTAACATCGTCAGTGTATTTTTACCATTTTAATGTGCCTAGTAGAGTTTAAAATTACATGTGTGGCTCACATTAGATTTATACTGACATTGCCATAGAGGGAGAGAATGTCCTAGAAAGGCAGGCCTGGGCTGGACACAAGATACGAAACCCTGTCCCCAAGAATTAGAGCTGACAGGAATTAGAAAAAAGTGAAGGTAAAAGAAATGAGAGTTGTACAAGTACAGATGTATCATTATTCCCTCTCTGTTCTATTATTACTGTGGTGAAGACACTCAACATGAAATCTAACTTCTTAGCACAAAATTTTTTTTTTTTGCTTGTTTTTTGTGATACTGTGGTTTGAATTCAGGACCTTCATACTGAATACATTCCCAGCCCTTTTATTTTTACCTTTATTTTGAGTCAGAATCTCCCTATGTTGCTAGGTTGATGAAGCTGGGCTTGAACTTGCAATCTTCTTGCTTCAGCTTCCCAGAATGCTGGGTTTGTAGACTTGTGTCACAAACCCCAGTAATGTCTTTTCAAAGTTTTAAGCGTACATTATCATTGACTATATCATGTTGTACAGCAGATCACTAGAGCTTATTCTTGGTGCTTGACTGAAATTTCATGCACCTTGATTAGTAAAACTCTCCATTTCTCTCTGCCCCCCAGTTCCTAGCAACCACAGGTTCATTCTTTGAATTTGACTATTTTAGGTATCTAGCATAAGTGGAATCATGCTTGTTACTCTGCACCCTTCCCTTCCGCACATGCTACTTCCCCACCTCTATTCCCCAGGCAACTAAATATGAGTCACCCACTCACTGCCTAAGGGAAAAAAGTTGTCACCATAAAACCAGAGTACAATGAATGGAAGCCAATTCTCAGTTTTTAAAGATCAAAAAACAAAGAAAAAACCATAATATAGACTAGGTAAGACTTCATGCCTTTACAATATCAAGAAAGGACTGCAACAAGAGCAGAGCTAGACAGGATAAGTCAGCATCAAGTTTGTATGAGCCCCATAAATCCTTGGGAAGGTCACACAGGGTAGAAGCTGAAGAGGCCCAACTTGGAGCCAGGTGACCCAGATTCAAATCCTAGCTCTGCCACTTACCAATCTGGTGACTTTGGACTAAAGACTTGGTCTTTTGCGCCTTTTGTAAAATGAGGGCAATGACACAGAGCCCACCCATGTGGCTGCTGTTAGTTCATACAATTTAGAACAACGATGAAATGACCTCCAACGAATATGACCTGAATGCTTGCTGTAACACCTGTGCAATGTCAGGGCTGAGTGACTACACAATAGATCCAGCAAGGATGGTAGTAACTGCCACATTGCTGATTGATCATTGAGAGGACTGACGTCTGTGGGTACGCTCCACCCCAATCGTTGTTCATGGTCATCTGATCCACCCTGCCATTTTCCAAACCTGCCGGTCTTTTAAGGAGCCAGAACACATAGAATGCTCTCAAAGGAGGGCTGGGTCCTGCATTCCTAGTGCGCTAGGTCCTGAGGGATGATCTCTGGAGCCTGTGAAGTGGCCCTTTTGATAAGACTTGTTCCTCCAGCCACCAGTCTCTCCCCTAGTAAGTTGAAGTCTGTGGGCCTTAAAACAGGCAGGTGGCTTATAATGAGCACATTACAGTATTGGGACAGTTAATTTGAGATTTTGCCCTGACTGGACTGGACTCAGGAATGCCTAAAGATCTGGTAAAGTGTTACTTTCGGCTGTATCTGTGAGGGTGTTTCCAGGGAACACTAGCATGTGGGTCAGCAGACTGAGTGGGAAAGACTCACTCACACACACAGATTGGAACCGCCCCCAGAGTTTCTGATTCAGTGGGTGTGGAGGAAGGCCTGAGAGTTTGCTTTCCTAGCACGCTCCTAGGAGATGCTGATGCTGCTGGTCCAGAGGTCACACTTTTAGTATTACACTGGAGATACTGCTGGAACTTCACCCAGATTCTACTTCCCAGCCAGGACCTCATCCTCCAGCTGCCATGACAGTGGTTCACAGCTGTCTCTTCTCAGAATAACTGCCTGGCATGGGTTGTACTGTTCTGGTTTCCCAGATTCATATATTGAAGTCATTACTTCAGTGCCTTGAACACGACCTTATTTGGAGATGGAGCCTCTATAAAATGTAATTAATAAAGTCATTAGAGTCTAATCCAGTACAACCACTGTGTTCATAAAAAGAAAAAATTGGAACAAAGGCATATATAGAAAATGTCAAAAGACAGGTATGAGGATCAGGAATGCCAAAGACTGTCAGAAAACCACCAGAAGCCAGAGGCATGAAACAGATTCTCCCAGCCCTCAGAAAGAGCCATTCCCTACCTTGATCCGAGACTTCCAGCCTATAGGACCAAGACAGTACATTTCTGTGGTTTAAACCACTCAGGTTGAGGTGCTTTGCTGCAGTGACCCTACCAAGCCAATACAATGGCCCCGCCCAGGAAAGGGCCACTTTTCCTAGGAGACTGCAGTCCCCACCCCGCCTTAGGTCAGATTTTTGGTGATGACCCAGTGGCATGAAGCCAGTCCCTTAGCTATAAGATGGCACCAGCTGTGTTATAAGCTTGTTTCTAGTGGCGTGCTTAGCTTTTCATCCTATTTTATCCTGGCTTCCTCCCTCACCTCTCCAGAGAACACTTCCCCAGCAATTCCTCAGTTTCTCTCTTAGGATCTGCTCCTAAGTAACCTAACTCATCTCAAGTGATGAGAATTTGCAGTCCCCATTCTCCTGTGGATAAGAGATTATTCTCTTCTCCCTCTGTCTCTCTGTCTCTCTGTCTCTCTGTCTCTGTCTCTGTCTCTCTCTCTCTCTCTCTCTCTCTCTCTCTCTCTCTCTCTCTGCTGGATCAGAGAAAAACAGGGCAGCATTAATCCTCATGTGCTATAGTCTATGTTCATGGTCCCTCTACTTAGAAAGAAAATCACCTTCTGTTGAGCCCTTTGAGGTGGAAAAAAGATTTCACTCACCAAAGCCAGGGTTACTGAACAGGAGGAGCATCCCCACCTGGTCAGGTTTGGTCTAGGCCAACGGGCTCTATTTCTCCCATTCAGCAGAAACAGGTGGAACAGAAATAGGGGTAGAATACCAGCTTCCTCCCATCCAACCTCTTACACAAAATTACTAAGCTGCATTAACATAGCTTGTAAAGCAAAACTGGGTCCAGAAAAGGCCTAGAAATACTCCTTTCCATGTCCACTAGTTAGTAGTAGACTCTGGCCCTGGGAATAGACAAAGACTAAGCTGGCTGCTGACATCTGTTCAGGAATATGACCCAATCCCCAGTAGCAGAGCCTCCTGTAGGCAGGTACAGGCCTTTGTGACTCTGCCCTCTGTCTTAGTTACTTTTTGTGTGGTTGAGACAAAATACCCAACATCCGAAGTTAAAGAAAGGAAAGATTTACTTTGGTTCATAGTTTGTAGAGGTTTCAGTCCAGAGTTGGTTGACTCTAAGGCAAGGGGGCATGGCAGAGGGCATCGCAGAGGAGAAACAGTCCTGGCAGAGTGGGGTGGGCAGAAGGCAGCCAGTAATGCAATAGCAAGCAGAAAGCAGCAAGGAACAGCAGCAGCGGCCCTCTTTCCGTCTCCTATATTCCATCCAGCCTTAGGGCGGGTAGCACTCACACCCAGGGTAGACGCCTTTAATCCCAGCATTACATTCTTTTTATTTTTTTTAAAGCAAAACAGAAAAAAGAATAGAAACAATACAGAATTTCAAAAAAATAGTAAGAAATTAACACTAGTTAACGTATTGCATATTGTTATCTTAGAAGTATTTGTTCAGGTTACATGATCTAGGCATAAAAAATGATCCAACAATCAAACAATGACAGCGCAAACTGTTCTTTCACATTCTTAAATCCTAGCATCACACACCCTCAATTCAGCCATCTCCAAAAAATTCCACCTATAACCACATGAGACTTTGAGGGGAGATATCTAGATAAAAGCCATAACATTCTGGCACAGTGGGCAGGGTCTTTCTGACTCCATCCCCCTCATCCTCACCTCTCTCAGTGACTCTTTTTTGTGGTTTATTTCTTGCAAGCCCCCGTGTGGTCTGGACTGGAAGGCTCACACGGAAGTGTGTGAACAGACGTGTGCTCTGTGTCTGTGTGTGGAGGCAGAGCCACGTGGGAGGAAGAGAAGGAAAGAAACATTTCCCCGGGAGAAGAGCACTTGAATATTGGTAAGAACATGTTATTGTGTAAGGAAACCTTGGAAAGCATTCTACCTACCAGCCTCTTTCAGCAAATAAAGAAAATAAGAACCAGACAAAAAAGAAACAGACACAGTGTATCTTGAGCTGTGTACATGTGTGTATTCAAAAGCAATTCAAAAATCCATATGCACACAAACCACCCACAGCATTTGCATATATTTCTGCATTTTGACTTTATGCACATGACCCTCACTCTGCAGGAACAGAGAACACTGCATTCTACCTCTATGTAAGCAAGGATTGAATACACAGGAAATGCCCATGGATGGTGGGACCAGCTGGGAATGGAGCTGTGGAGGCCTGAACTACATAAGCTGCCAGCTTATCTCACCTGGACTTGAAGCTTTCAAGAGTACTCCTTTATGCATTTTTTTTTTGAGGCAGAGTCTCACCACATAACCCAAGGCAGCCTTGAACTCACTATCCTCCTGCCTCAGCCTCCTGAGTGCTGGGATTACTGGTATAAGTCACCCTCACCTGGATTCCTTGTGCTTCTTTATAGTCCCAGAATATATCAGAATGGAAATATAAGAGAGGGAAAGAGGAGAGAGGGAAATAAAGAGGGAGAGAGAGAGAAAGAGGAAGAGAGGGAAAAAGGGGAGAGAGAGAGAGAGATTTAAGTCAAACACTTTTGCTATGGTTTAAATGTTACCTGTCAAAAATTCAGCCCCAATTTTTGAAAACTT
>RJWM01031586.1:0-22432 GCA_004363535.1 Dasyprocta punctata | reverse complement strand
TTAAACAATATCTACAATTGAATGAAAATGCAAATACAAATTACTGGAACCTGTGGGACACAATGAAAGCAGTCCTCAGAGCGAAATTTATAGCACTAAACCCCCACATAGGAAAAATAGAAAGAACACACATAACCTAATGCTGCACCTCAAACTTCTACTTGTATTTTATTTATTTATTTATTTATTTATTTATTTTGCGGCACCGGGGATCGAACTCACAACCTCACGCCTGCCAGGGCAGGTACTTAAGCCTCTGAGCCAAAATCCCGGCCTCAAACGTCTAAAAAAAGAAGAGCAAGTCAAGTCCAAAGCCCAAAGAAGGGAGGAAATTATCAAGATCAGACCATAAATTAATGCAATTGAAACTAAGAAAACAATACAAAGAATTAGTGAATCGAAGAGTTGGTTCTTTGAAAGAATAAATAAAATTGATAAGCCCCTAGCCAACCTTATCAAAAAGAGGAAAGAAAAAACTCATTCATGCAATAAGAAATGAAAAGGGTGAAATCACTACAGACCCTATGGAAATGCATAAGGTCATCAACACCTACTTTGAAAACCTTTACTCACATAGATTTGATAACACAGCAGAAATGGACATTTTCCTAGAAACCTATGAATTATCAAAGCTGAATCAAGAAGATGTAAAGCTGCTGAATAAATAACCCCATTTCAGCTAATGAAATTGAAAATGTAATTAGAACCCTACCAACAAAGAAAAGCCCGGGCCCTGAGGGATTCACTGCTGAATTCTACAAGAAATTTAGGGAAGACTTAATGCCAACACTCCTCAAACTCTTCAATGAAATCAAAAGGGAAGTAAGTCTCCCTAACTCATTCCTGGAAACAAGTATTACCCTAATACCAAAATCAGAGAAAGACCCAACCAAAAAAGAAAATTACAGGCCAATCTCCCTAATGAACATAGATGCAAAAATCCTCACTAAAATACTGGCAAATAGAATACAGCAAGTTGTCAGGAAGATTATACATCGTGATCAAGTGGGATTCATCCCAGGAATGCAGGGATGGTTCAACATATGCAAATCAATAAATGTAATACACCATATCAACTGGGTTGTCTTGGTTACTTTTTACTCCTTGCTGAGACAAAATACCTGATACCCAAATTTAGGGAAGGAAAGGTTTATTTAGCTTACAGTTTTTGGAGGTTTCAGTCCACAATCAGCTGGCTCCAAGGCAGGATGGCATGGCACAGGAACAACACTTCAAGGCAGCAGCCAAGCAAAAGCAGCCAGAGTAAAAGAGGAGGAGAGCAAGCCTTTTCTCCTCCCTTATATAGTACACAGGACACCCCCCACCCGGGTGGGTGTAGCATTCACAAACATCCTTGCCTTCCTTTGCACAGGATGAGAATGTTTACCAAGTAAGACCCCTGGCTCCCTGCTGAGTCTCTCAGCTAAACTTCTGACCTTCTCAAATTGACACAATGACCAGGTAACTGTGCTCTACACCCCAGGATGTAGAGTTGTTGAGTTACTTAATTAAGCTGCTAGACTTCTCAAGTTGACACAATGTATAAACTGTAACAAGGGTCAAGGACAAGAACCACATGATCATCTCAATAGATGCAGAAAAAGCTTTGGACAAAATCCAACACCCATTCATGATCAAAACCCTACAGAAAATCGGAATAGATGGTCTCTACCTCAACCTGATAAAAGCCATATATCATAAACCAACAGCCAACATCTTACTAAATGGAGAAAAACTGAAAACTTTCAACCTAAAATCAGGAACAAGACAAGGATGTCCATTATCACCACTCCTATTCAATATAGTTCTGGAAATATTCGCCAGAAAAATTAGACAAGAGAAAGGAATAAAGGGAATAAGGATAGGAAAGGAAGAAGTAAAATTACCATTATTTGCAGATGATATGATACTCTACATAGAAGATCCCCAGAAGTCCATTAGAAGACTTCTGGAAGTAATAACCAAATTCAATAAAGTTGCTGGATACAAGGTGAACACTCAAAAATCAATAGCATTCCTGTACACAAACAACAAAGTCACTAAGAGAGAAACAAGGGAAACCACACCCATCATGATAAAAAATGAAATACTTAGGAATCAATCTAGCAAAGGAAGTAAAAGATCTATACAGTGAAAATTACATGACTCTGAAGAAGGAAATTGAAGAAGATTTCGGAAAATGGAAAGATATTCCCTGTTCATGGATAGGAAGAACAAACATCATGAAAATGGCCATTCTCCCAAAATTATTATACAGATTTAATGCAATTGCAATCAGAATACCACTTGCCTACCTCACAGAGCTGGAGAAAGCATTCTTGAAATTCATCTGGAACCAGAAAAGACCTAGAATAGCAAAGGCAATTCTGGGCAACAAAGGGAAGGCAGGAGGCATCACAATCCCTGACTTGAAACTATACTACAAAGCCACTGTGATAAAATCAGCATGGTACTGGAATCAAAACGGACCTGAAGATCAATGGAATAGATTAGAAGATACAGTCACAACTACAAGCACACTTAGTCACCTCATCTTTGACAAAGGGGCCAAACATGTACACAGGAAGAAAGATAGTCTTTTTAACAAATGGTGCTGGAAAATCTGGCTTTCTATATGCTGTAAACTAAAACTAGATCCATGTCTATCACTATGCACTAAAATAAAGTCAAAATGGATCAAAGATCTGAATATTAAAACAGAGACCCTAAACTTACTAGAAGACAAAGTAGGTAAAAATCTTGATGACTTAGGAGTAGGCAGAGAATTCATGAACAAAAATCAAATTGCACGGGAAGCACTTTCCAGAATCAGCAACTGGGATCTCATCTTACTAAAAAGCTTTTGCATGTCAAAGGAAATCTCCCAACAGAGTGAAAAGAAAACCCACGAACTGGGAAAATATCTTAGCCAATTGTCCATCAGACGAAGGACTTCTATTCAAAAACATACAAAGAATTAAAAGAAATCAGACCCCTAAAATTCAAGGACCCAATCCAAAAATGGGCATCTGAAATGAATACACACTTCTCAGAGAAAGAAATGCAAATAACAAATAAAAATATGAAAAAATGTTCAACATCATTGGTCATTCAGGAAATGCAAATTAAAAACACTGAGATTCCATTTCACTCCAGAAAGAAGGGCCAAGATTAAAAAATCAAGCAGCAACAAATGCTGGAGGGGCTGTGGGGAAAAAGGAACTCTTCTCCACTGTTGGTGGGAGTGTAGACTGGTGCAGCCACTGTGGAAGTCAGTGTGGAGATTCCTCAAGAAGTTAGGATTAGAGATCCCATTCAACCCAGCTATCCTACTTCTGGGCATTTTCCCAGAAGAATTGAAAACATCCTACCACAGTTATATTTGTACACCCATGTTTATAGCAACCCAATGTGTAATAGCCAGATCTTGGAAACAACCCAAGTGCCCATCAATCAATGAATGGATAAAAAAGATATGGTATTTTTATACAATGGGGTATTACTGAGCTACCAAGAAAGATTGCATTGAGACTTTTATAAGTAAATATACACGACTTGAGACCATACTCATAAGTGAGATAAATCAAACCCACATATGTAAATACCGTATTATCTCCCTAGTGTAAGAAACTGAAAAAGTATATATGATCCAAAATCTACAATAAATACTATGTAAGAGTAAAAAACTTCTCGAAGAGCAAAAGTAATTGGGAAGGGAAAAGAGGGAAAGAGAAAGGAAAAAGATATAAATCTGTATATATGTATATGTAAGATAACTAAAATGAACATATTGCTGAATGTATTAGTTATTGAGAAAGAATGGTTAATACTCATGATTAGATCAATTTTACATGTCTATATCTGTTAATGTAAACAATCATTTTGAAGGTAACGATACGCAATATTGCAACCATTGTCAAGTTTCCATCATCCTGTTTTGTAAACCTGTAATGTTACTGTTGTGCATTTGCTCTACTCATTTATTTGTCTCCTTTGCTTTTTGTCTTTCTTATATGTGTCTTTTCTCTCTTAAATAAAAAAGAAAAAAGAAACTACATTCAGTGGCTTGAGCGGGGTCCCACTGGTGTTGTGGTCCAAAAGCCAATCTGAAATAAGGAGACTTGCTGAATTTGAAGACTCACTTTCACAGTGCTGGTTACAGCAGTGCAAGATAATTGCATTGCAGCCCAGCATCTCTTCACATTCCTGCATCAGCACCTTGACACCGTACTCTTAAGTGAAGTAAATTGGACACATGTGTTTAAAAACTGCATTGTGTGCTCAATTTGGCAGCACATTTAATAATTACTGCATTGTTCCTCTGATGTGAGAAACCAAAAGTATAAATAAGGGTCGAAATGTATAATAGATATTGGGAAGTGGGAAGAAAATGTTCAAATGAGAAGGGGAACATGGAGAGGGAGGGGGAAGGAAAGAAGGGTCGAGAACAGAAAAAGAGAATGGAAGGAAAAAATGGAAACAAAGCTTTTGTAAAAAGGCAGAGAAAGAAAGGTTGAAGGGAGGCAAGGGGAATGGGCGAAAAAAAGAAACCTTCCTGCATCAAGAGAATTATTAACAGGGAAGCCAAGAGATGGCACTGTGGGTCCAGGAGAAAGAAAAGGCAGCAGGTTCCCCGAGCTGTATCCATGCTGATCAGAGGCAGCCACGGTGCCGTCCCTGCCTGTGGTTTTCCTGACTTGCTTCTCTGTGTTTTAGTGGGTTCTTCAAACTCAGAATGAGTGCCCATGCCAGTGTGTGTGTGTGCATTGAAGAATCATTTTACCATATTCCCAGGGAAAGTGGAGACAGATCCTGGATATTCTTGATATAAAATTGCAAGGAAATGCTGAGTATAGTGTGCATACCTGTAATCCCAACACCCTAGGAGGCCAAGGCAGGAGGATTGAGAGTTCAAGCCCATCCCCAGCAATTTGGTCAGAATAAAAATAAAAAGGGCTAGGGATGTAGCGTAGTGCAAAGGCCTTGGGTTCAATTCCCAGTTCCAGGAGGGAACGGAGCCCACCCTGCGAGTTTTAGTTTTGTTGAAAGCAGAATCTGGCATGGATTGGCAATGCGGTGATTTACAAATCTTCCTTGGAAAGCTGGGACTGTCATAAGCAATAACCTGGCATAAATGACAAAGTTGTGTTTGGTTGAACAAGAGGAAAGCAGATGGACCAAAGGAAAAAAGCAAACAAAATAATTGCTATAAATCAATTTTGAGCTTTTGGGATGATATGAATGTGCTTTCATGCAACGAGCACACATCCCTCTCCCTTTCTCCAGCTGTCAATAGAAAGTCAAATTCCTTTAGGAACAAAGACTCATTTAGCCTCAGTCTTTTTATCCGCTCTTCATGGTTACAAATTCTTCCATTCTAACACATCACTTACCAAGTTAGGTCAAGAAATGTTCTTCTCAGCACTCGGGAGGCTGAGGTAGGTGGAGCGTTGTGAGTTCGAAGCCAGCTTGGTCTACACCGCAAGCTCAAGTCCGGCCTGAGCTACATAGTGCGACCCTGCCTCAAAAAACTAGGGCCTGGAGTTTGGCTCAGTGGCTTAAGCACCTGTCTGGCAGGTGTGAGGTTGTGAGTTTGATCCCTGGTGCTGGAAAAAAAGAAAAAAAAAAAAAAAAAGAAATGTTCTGCAAAAAGAAAAAGCAAGTGAGAGCTGATGTGGCGCTTAGTGGTGGAGCTTTGCATGCACAAAGCCCTGGGTTCCATCCCTACCACCGCAAAAACTAACAAAAAAGAAAACAGCTTAACATGTTGGTGGCACACTGTTGTAATCTCAGCCTTCTGGGAAGCTGAAGCAGGAACATCACAAGTTTGAGCTCAGCCTGAGCAGCTTAGTGACTTAGACCCTGTATCAAAATAAAAATTTAAAAAAGGGCTGGGGATGTAAGTCAGCGTTAAAGGCCCTGAGTTCAGTCCTCAGTAATGTGCACCCATGCCCTCCTCCACATGGTGGTAGTTTTTATTTTTTGAGTCTTTCTAAATTGCCTAGACTGACCTCAAAATTTGTAATCTTCAAGTAACCATGATTACATGTGTACACCAAAGCTTCCAGTGAACTGGTAACTTTTGAGATGTTAGAAAAATTTAAAAAGGAAGAGAGCTAACTTCAGAGCTGAGGTGGTTATATTTCTCCACGAGCTCTGTGGGCAACTCATTTTTCACAAATTATGTGGAAGATGTAACTTTTCTTCTTCCCCAAGCTCATGGTAGCTACCATCCTAATTTTTACCTTCAGTCTCTCACTCAGACCAATCAGTGCCTTGGGTAGGTAAAGCCATAGACTGAAACATATCAGATATTGTATTCCTGTAAGTTAGAATTTGAAGGGCTTTAACACAGATTTAGAACACAGTTTCTATCATGCATAGTGATCAAGAGACTCAGAGGGTGGGGGAATATTTATGTCCGTGAAGGAAGATCTTGGTACCTCATTTCTCTGATAGATGGGTTAAAAGAAGGAGGAGGGAGAAAAAAAGGAGGGAAGGAAGGAAGACAGAAATGAAGGAAGGGAGGGAGGCAGACAGGCAGGTAGTTGGAAAGGAAGAAAGGAGGGAGATAGAAAAAAGAAACATCTATTGATTAACTTGAATGAAATCTAAGAATTTTCTGGATCAACTAAAATTTTAACAGCTCAAATCAGTTTTAAAATGTTACTTTAGTGCTTGATAGTGCACTGAGTTCAATCTTCACCCAGCCTGGCACCTCCCCTAAAATGTTCTTTAGTGTGTGTGTGTGATACTGGGGATTGAACCCAAGGCCTTCACACTGAACTATGTATCTCAGCCCTTTTCTTTCCTTTTCTCTTTTTGGCACCAGGGATCGAACTCACAACTTTGTGCCTGCCAGGCAGGCGCTTAAGCTACTGAGCCAAACTCCTGGCCCTAATTTTGAGACAGGGTCGCACTAAGTAGCTCAGGCCAGCCTTGCACTCACGTTGTAGCCCAAGCCGGCGTCGAATTTACGATGCTGGGATTAAAGGCGTGCACCACGTCTAGCTTTTTGTTTCTTTTATTAAGACAGAGTCTTGCTAAATTGACCAGGCTGGGCTTGCAATTGCAGTCCTCCTGCCTAAGCCACCTGGAATGCTGGGATGACAGACATTGCCCCATGCCTAGCTTTTAACCTTATTTGTGGTCAAGGTTTGAAGCACCTTGAGAGCAAGTCTAGTTGTATGGACATATCCTAGTAATGACCAACCCCTTTCCAGCACTTTCACAGAAGCCAGTTCTTCCAGAATGGCAAACCAGTTTCCTCTTTCCTATCCTGTAGAGCTGGGAGCATCTGGTTGCCATAGTCTTGGTATATCACAAGAACCATCCTTAAATTGCCACATAGTTGCACTTCTGTGAAAACAACCTACTGTCTTTGACCTTCCTCAGAAAATGTGTCCTCCAGGCCTCTGATTCTGAGACTGTTTTTTATGGGTTTGGAGCCTTCTGTAAGTTTTCCATCCTCTTAAACAGCATAGGCTGTGAGTGTCGGTGAGCTTTGAGTTCTAAGAGATGAACTATTTGGAGGGTGAGTGTTTTTCTCTCTGTTGACTGCCAGAGCATCCAGTTACACAATGGGGTGATCCTTCGGGGGTGAGCCTGGGTCAGGGCTTGTATTGTGGGAAACCAGAACGCCAGTTCCCGCTTGCTTCTTGGACTAGAATCCTCCCTCAGCCATCAAACCTCATGTCCTCTCTCTAAGGGACAGAAGGGATATTTGGTTTTTGCCTTGGTACTCGTGAAAAGAAATTCCCCCAGAATATGGAAACAGTCAAGACATTTTATAAATCCTGCAGAACTATTTGTTGTGTTATAATTTAGGAACCTTTTAGGAATGGAAACAATGTAGCAATCACTGTTTCCCAAAAGAGAAAATTTGGGACTCAGATGACCCTGCTCTCCTGTCCGTAGTTTAGATTCACACGTTTGGGGTACTTTCAAGCTTCCTTCCACCAGCATTCTTTTTTTTTTTTTAATCCAACTTTTATTTGAAAAAAATTTCAAGTCAACCAAAAAATTAAGCACACGTGTACTCTCGGTTATGCCACAGTTGTTACAATTTTGCTACAGTTACTTTATGGCTTTCTTCACACAGCCACACACCCCTTTCTTGTTTGGAGTGAAAATAGTTGAAAATAAATTTCTGTCATCACAATATTTTTACATGTAGGTACATTAGTCTACAACTCCTGGGAATAAGACCCTTTCCTAAAGAAACATTGTATGTATATCTCTCCTGAGAAAATGAATATTCATTCTGTAATGTCATCTAATATACAATCCATATTTGGATTTCCCCAGATGCCCCCAATACACCTTTCTGTAGCCACTATATTTTCTGGTCTAAGTTCCAATCTAGGTCTCCTGTATCAGTATTTTCAGTCTCTTAAGTCTCTTCCAATCAAGAATCATCCTCCCTCCCACTTTGTATTTTTTTTTTTTTGAAGACCACTTTTTGGAAGGATTCAGACAAGTTGGTCTTGTCCAGTGGTCCATGTTCTGAAATGGTCTGATTGTTTCCTTATGATTCGATTCAGGTGAAACCATTTTGCCAAGAATGACACATTGGAATTCTTACACACTTCTTACTGTGACACATCAGGAGGTTCATAAAATTAAGGCTAAATTTGATCACTTTCCTAAGATGATGTTCACCAAATCTCTCCTAGGTAAAGAAATGATTTCCCTTGGTAAGGGAAGGGAAATATGTGAGTGGTACTTTGAATCTGTGTAGTATTTCCCCTGAAGGTTTTCCTGTCTTTTTTTTTTTTTAGGGGAGAGTTCTAGGGATTCAACCCAAGGACTTTATACTGAACTACACACGCAGCTCCTTTTTATTTTTTTAATTTTGAGGTAAAGACTGGCTAAGTTGCTAATTGCCCAGTTGGACTCAAACTTGAGATTCCTCTACCTCAGTTTCCCAAAGTGCTGGGATTACAGGTGTGCACCACCATGTCCAACTTCTGTTCTTTCTCTTTTGCCTGCTGAATACAGTAGGTTAAAAATGGCAATCTTTTAATTTTATCATTCCTTCCAACTAGTTGATATTGTAGAATATCCCCCCCTTCCCCCATTAGTGCTCTATACTAAAAACACTTACTGGCTTCACCGAATTATTGCTGGGTTGTTTCCTGGACTCCTAACAAGAGGCCCCTGGTTCCTGTTTAACTGAGGATATAAAAATGACATAAGTGGGTGGAATGAAGTTGTCTCCATTTTATTGTTTCTTGTAATAAAATTGTGGGAATTTGGATATCATTTCAAACAACTCAGCTTTTTTCTCCTGTTGTTTGCTTGTTAGCATTTAAAACAGGTCACAAAATATGCAAAGTGGTGTTTGATGGGTGGAAAGGCAGTGCAGTGGTTTTCATGCCTTCCTTTCATGTGTTGAAATCTTAACCTTCAAAGCAATGTCAGTAGAAGATGGATCCTTTGGAATATGGTTAGTTCCTGTGGAATCTTTCCTCATTAAAGAGATCCCAGAGAGCTAGCTAGATTCTTTCACTACCTGAGGATACATAAGTATCTTCTGTGAGAAAGTGGGCCCTAGCCAGGCATCGCATTTTCTGGCATCTTGATCTTGGATGCCTCAGCCTCTAGAACTATGAGAAATAAACTTATGTTGTGTCTCAGTTACTTTTCTCTCATTGCTGAAACAAAATACCTGATGCTCAAACTAAAGAGAGAAAAGTTATTTAGATCGCAGTTTGTGGAGGTTTCAGTCCCATAATCAACTGACTCCAAGGCAGGGTGGCATGGCTGAGGGGCAGCCATTCATGGCAATAGAACACAACAAAAGCGAGAGGAACAAAGCAGGGGGGCAGTGGGCCAGGGATATAGCTTAGTGGCACAGTGCCTGCTTGGCAAGTACGAGATCCTGAGTTAAATTTCCAGTACCAAAAAACAAAACAAAACAAAACAAAAAAAGGGGAAAGAATGCAAACTACCTGCCCTAGGGTGGGTCCTCTACATCTTAGGGTTTACACAGCCACCCTAGGGCAGGTCCTCTACACCCTTGGATGTAGAATTGCTGAGTCATTTAGTTAAACTTCTAAACTTCTCAAGTTGACACAATGAATCAATCATTACACACTGTTTATAAAACTTGCTGGTTTATGGTATTTTGCTATAGCATCCCAAACAGACTAAGACAAGCAGTGACCATAACTTTTAATTGGGTTTGTAGGTTGACAACCAGTTGTGCTATTTTCTCAGCTTAAGGTGCTTCTTTCATACCTACTGTCCCTTCAAACCTTCAACACCACTTTTGGTATCTTTACTCTTTTTCTTTTCTTTACTCTTATCGAATGACCTTGCCTCTTACTTCTTGAATGAGAAAGAATCAATTAGAAGAATTTTCCATGATTGCTTGATACTCTGCTCCCCATTGCCCACCCTCTGGGCTCTGAGATGGTTAAGATTGGGTAGTAGGAGACATTCTTGTGAGAACAGGGTCCCAGTCAGAAGGTGATCATTGGTCAATGGTGATGTAGGGTTCTGTCGTCTGTTACAAAATTTGGAGTACTTTTGGAGGAGGGGTTGGGTGCCTATTGTTGGGTGGCCCATGTAACAGTAGATGGTGCCCAGTGGGGACAAAATAAAAAAACGATCTTGGAGAGGTTGAAGGGTCAGTGTGAAATTACAGTTTTTGGGGTTTAAGTGTCTCAGGGAGATCCCCAGATGGGAGATCTGCCAAATGCAAAGTGTGGTTTAGGAGTCTAGAGTGATTCCTTTGATGACAAGTCCTTGCATAGTCCAAGGATATGTTAGTTTTTTGGCCTTTCTGGCTTTAAAGAAAGACTTTTCCCAAGTTTTGAAAGCAAAGGGTTTTAGCAAGGCATGGTTGATGTCAACTTGGGGATGGTATGAGGTATTGGCTAGTGACCAAACCCTAAGGAGGACCAGAGTGGCTTCAATGGAGACAGGAAAGGCACATATGCAGAAGCAACAGTCCCTGCCAGTAAAGTAGCCTGACTTTTCCAGAAAATCATGGTATTCAAATGCAAAGAATCCAGCTGTTCCCAGGAATGCTTGGAGCTTTTTCTTGTTTACTGGTCTTGGGATGGAGCAAATAACCTGTTTTCTTTCTATCCCAAGGAACTGTGACCTTTTGTTATGATGAACCCCAGATAATAGACAGAGGGTTGGTATATTTGTGCCTTTTTCCAAGACACTTTCTATCCTGTGCTCTGGAGTAGTCAAAGAAGGATCTGTGTCCCCTCCCAACAGTACTGTTCTCTCTCACTTGCCAGCCAAAGGTCATCAACATACTGGAGCAAAACAGTTCAGCTGGTCTCCTGGGAAGGGAGTCAGGTCAACAGCTAAAGCTTCCCTGAAAAGGGTGAGAGAGTTCTTAAACCCCCATGGAAGCCTGGTCCAAGTCAGTTGAGTTTTTGGTCCCATGTTGGAGTCTTCTCATTCTAAAGTAAATAGGGGCTGACTTTGAGGGGCCAGGTGTGAGCAGAAGAAGGTGTCTTTGAGATTCAAGCAGGTGAACCAGGTTGCTCCAGGTGCAAGTAGGCTCTGCAATGTGTAGGGGTTTGGGTAATGGGGTGTAGGGTGATATGATGGACAGCTCAGAGGTCCTGAACTGGCCAGTAACCATTTCCACCAGGCTTCTTAACCAGCAGCAGAGGGGTATTCCAAGGGGCTTAACATTATGTCAGCATTCTTGCCTCCTTCAGTCAATTGATGTGTTCTAGGATTCCAATCTGTGTTCTCTAGGTATAGCATATTGTCTCAGCCTGGTAAGAACTGTTCCTGGTTTGAGCTTCACTAGTATTGGGGTTCAATTTTTAGCCAGTCCAGGCAGGGACTTTTTGACCCATACCTCTGGGTATGCCTCCAATAGCAGTGCAAGTTTAAGTTCTTGTTTATCCACTATATGTAATTTTGATTCTTCTCTGGGGATTGTGACTGAGAAGATTGGATTTTCCTGGATACCAACCATCAGACAATTAGGTCCCTTAGGTGTGAAGGTTATCTGGGCTCTGAATTTAGTCAACAAGTCCCTTCCTGGGAAGGGAATGGGGCACCTGGAGAAGTGGTGGTTGTGCAAAGCACTGCCAGTGGGCAAGGGGCTCATTTGAGGGGCAAGAAGGTTTGGCCTCATTTGCCACTGAATCTTGGGAGATCACTTAAGGTGGGGAGTTGGGGGGGCATTATCTAGAAGGGCCAGTGGTGGTGGTGCAATTGGTGGTGAGGAGAAATAGGGTGGAGGGAGGACCTCATCATCAGAAGGGCCCTGATATATTGTTTTTTGTTTTGTTTTGTTTTGTTTTGTTTTGTTTTGTTTTGTTTTGTTTTTTGGAATCTTTGTCAGACTCCCAGGACTTCAGACAATGAAGACCTGACTCTGTCCCTTCCTTCCTTTGCAGAATTGTACCTGTGGTAGGAGAACCTGGGCAATCTTCAGCCTAGAGTCTATATATTGGAATTGGTCAGGATGGTTGGGCACACCAGATAACACTCACCAAGCTGGTCAAATCAGGGAAGAGTCTAGACTTCCCTCTGGTGGTCACCCACCACCAAGGTGGGACTTTCTATCTCACAGAGGATCCACTGTTTTGACAGTTTCATTTTTATGCCATTAAAACTCCTTTGAAATTCTTGATCATCCAGTCTAAGACAGTCAGTTTGCTCTTTGCGGCTCCCATATTCTGCTTCCCACCCCATGAATGGGATTGCAACAGATAAAGGTGGGAATTCCCCAGAAGAAACCACTTAGATGTTCTTCTGGTCACATCATTTGTGGAAACATAGGTGCATTGTGGCTAAGGTGAACTCATAATCCCAGGCCTAGTCAAGCTCCTATGACAGGAGATGAGTCACTGTTATGCTGCGATGCTACCACAGAAACACGGGAATAGGGCCCACTCAGACTCCATTGCGTGTACCATGGAGCCACAAATATGTGCACATTCACTCACACAATCACTCAGAAGTCATAGTTTTCCTCCCCCACTATGGTAAATCCTGACTGGGGTCTCTGTATGAGACCCTGAGAGGTGATCAGTCTCCCCTTCTATCCGTGGGGGTGGACCTGACTTGAGACAGGGGTCCCAGGACTTTACCTTCTCTAGAAGTCCTGATGGGGAGCCAGTTCAATTTTCCACTAAGTTTGGTCAGGAGAATGTTGGAGCACCCACCGGTACTGTTTTCCCAGGGAAGGAGGTCTTACCAGTTGTGCAAGTGGTATGCTGCCCCATTCTCCAAGGAGTGCCTAGGAAGCACTCTCCTGAATCCAAACTGGTGGCTCAAGGGGATAGAACAGTTTCCAGGCCAGGGAACCAAATGTTACAGCAATTTAGGTTTACTAGAGCAGAAGAAACTGAGTGGCACTTGGAGAAGTGGAGGGAAAAAAGCTTTATTACACTGGCAGCTCAGAGGAGCTACATACCCTGAAGTCTGAGCCCACGCTCTAGGAAGTTACTTTTATACTGTTTATCAGGTAGGGTGGGGGTCTTTTGTGAGTGAGTGGAACTTTACAAATATGGGAACAAACTGGAAACAAAAACAGACCCGATACAGCTTGTACCTCTGGTACAACCCTGTTTACAGAAGCAGAAGGAACACTGCAGACTACTGACATATTTGGGTTTTGAAACATTTTGAACACAAAAGTCTTTCTACAATAGCACTGCCCAAGCAGTGTTTTTCTCTTTCTCTTGCATTGTCCAGTGAATTAATTCTATACTCACACATTGTCATAAGCAAACTGTAGTGTTATTATTTTTCACAACTGAAGAAAATCCTCCTCTTGACATTATTTTCCTGGCCAACGTCCACCCCATTACTTTGCTCCCCTTTGAGGCAAAACTTGTCAAAACCACTCTGTGGTGCCCATGTTGTCTCTTCCCTTTCACCCTTAAATGCTCTCTAATGTGGCTTTTTCCTTTATTTCTTGGGTGAAACTACTCCTGGAGGATCAGCAGTGATCTCCTTGTTGCTAAATCTAAGAACCGTAGGACCACTCTTAAACTCTCAGCAGTGTTTCAGTTGATCACTCCCTCTTCGCCAATCCACTTTCTTTTTTGCCTTTCAGAACACCTTCCATTCTCTTCACTTACCTCAGATTTGTGAGCTCTATATATCTAAACCTGAACCCTGTATGTCTAAATCTTCTCTCTAAGCTGTTCCACCTGATTTTTTCCACCCCAGGTGATGCAACCTTACTTTTTTAGCACAAAAATTTGGAAGCCATAGTGTTAGTTGGGTTTCTGTTGCTGTGACAAAATACCTAAGGATAACAGTTTTGATGGAGGAAAGGTATTTTGGCTCACAATTTCAGAGCTTTCAGTCCATGATCACTTGGCTTCCATGCTTCTAAGCCTATGGCTTCCCTAGGAATCAGGTTTGAAAGAATGCCAAAGGGCAGTTTGAATACTGGAGAACTGAATGATCTAGTCAAAAGTGAAAGATTTAGCCAGGCATGGTGGCACACGCCTTTAGTTCCAGCACTCAGGAGGCTGAGGTAGGAGAAGCGTTGTGAGTTCGAGACTGGCCTGAGCTACAACACGAGTGCAAGGCCAGCGTGAGCTACATAGCACGACCCTGCCTCAAAAAACTAGGGCCGGGAGTTTGGCTCAGTGGCTTAAGTGCCTGTCTGGCAGGCATGCGGTTATGAGTTTGATCCCTGGTGCCGCAAAAAAATTTTTTTTAAATTTTAAAAAATTTTAAAAAATAAAAGTGAAAGATCTGGTGATGTACAGGAAGATGGTGGGGAGGTAAACAGTACCAAATCAGGGCTCCCAGTGCTGAAATTCCATAGTGTCTAGGTAAGGGACAACTGCTGGAGATGTTCAGGGACAGGGAGCCATGATCAGTCAGCAAGACTCACCCAGGGTGTTGTAGGTTGAATGATTCAGCCCCAACTCCACAACCACAGGCCAGAATCAGGCTGGACTTCTGTGGATTTGAAGAAGAAGCAACCTGCCCTGATCTAGCTGCAGGCTTGCTGGGATAATCCAGCACATATCTGGCTTCTGATTGCCTCCTTTGTCTAGCAACAAGAGCAGAGTCACCCTTAAATGGGACACTACCATGAAACATTAGACCCCAGAAGATAACCACAGGCTCAAAGTCACAGAGAAATTTCTTTCACTTTCTGTTCATTACATTTTTTTATTGTTTGTTTTTGTTTTTCATGAGTGTGAACTTTGTTTTTAGTCTTTTTCTTTTGTGTTGTTCTTGTTTCTGTTTTTCCTTTCTTTTTTTCTTTCTTCTTTATCAGTTTCCCAAGGCTTGTAATATTTCTTTGTCCTTCATTCTTGCTTCTAATCTCTTTCTCTTCTTTTATTTCTCGATATTTTCTTCTAATCCCTTTAAAACTTTCTTCCCTTAAGGTAAAATTCCTTTACTTGGTGGATACTTAGTATGTATAATATTTGATTTGCTTTAGATCTTGTTATATGCTTATAAATCTTGTATGCATGGTTGAAAGTGTAGAATTAATAGTTATTACAGTTCACAGTTCATCATCTTCTAGTCTGTGCTTATGCTAATGTTGTTACTGACTGTACTACTTTAGCTAAGGTGACATACTTGTGTGATCAACTGATTTTCATTTATGCCAATACGTAGATTTTCTGGGGATCATAAACAATACTGTAGTCCAGGAGCAAAGAACTGGATGTTAGGCCTAATAGGCAGCAACCTTTCATCCCTAATAAATTGAAGAAGCATGTACTTGGAACAGACTCAAAAGTCAAAAGCCAGCCATGCCTATAGGACATCTCTGAAAAATTTATTTTCTTTCTTTTTTCTTTATTTTAAAGATAGTAAAATGCAACAAAACATAACAGAATGAAGTCAATCAAAACAAGGCAGTAGAACTGGTACAGAACTTCAAAGAAAGATACTAGGAAAACAATAGCTACTGTAGTATATCTTGTTATTTTGAGAATAGTTGACCATTCCAACAGGTATAGTTAAATCAAACAAACAAAAAAACAATAAAACCAATAAAAACAGAGTATAAAATAAGGCCAAAAAATTAATCAGAATAAAGCAAAACAGTGAGAACAATATTGGACCTTGAAGACAAGACAGAAGAGAATCCCCCATTTTTGCTACATTGCGTACTGTCATCTTCCAAAGAGATGTTCAGGCTGCCAGCCCCAGGCCTGCAAAATGAACAGAACAATACTAGCATTTAGTTATTTTATGTACCTTAGTTGCTATCAATTTAGCCAGATCTCCGAATGAGCAGGTTGCTTTATGGGGTGGGGGGGCAGAGTTTTGTCCTTGATTCTTAGCCCATGTGCTGGTAGGTGTATGGGGGGGGGTGGGGCACATGTTTCTCTTCCTGGGGTCCATGCCAGTTGCACAAGCCTCTGGAAGGCAGACTTAGTTGTCTTCTGGTTGGAGGTGCTCAGGCCCAGCAGGGCGGGCTCCCGAGAGGCCCATCTCTTTCTCCGAAAAATTTGTTTTCTAAAAAAGTCTCAATACCAGTAATAAATCTACCTACCATAAACAATTTACAAGTCTCAGAAAAGAAACAATGGAAACAACAACAAAAATGACAAAAAACAACAATAGAAAATGAGAAAACATAGAAGCAAGATGCAGCCCACAAGCCCCACCTTGGCCAGGCCAAATCAAGGGGGCATTGAAGTAGAAGAAATAAAAAATCTCCCAGATGAATTTTATGAAACTATGGCAACAGAAGTAACAAAACAAATCAATAAGTCTTTTGACAGGAACAAAAGAGGTAATTAAATGATGACCATAATGAAGGGAATGATCAGTGAATCTAGAGTAATGCAGATTAAAAGAGAACCTTAGGAAAGACATAGAAACCATGAATGGCCAACAGAAAAAAGAACTGGATTCCATAAAAAAGACTCATACAGAAATCCAGGAGATTAAAAATTCTACTGAAAGTATATGCAACAGAGTGAACCAGTGTGAAGGTACAATATCAGATCTAGAAGACAGGGTTGTGGGTGACAATCATCAAATGACAGACCTCTAAAAATAGACAGGAACCATGAAAAATCATGTGCTAGATAATGCACATAAGACTAATACAAGTTTAATTGGAATCAATGAGAAATCAGAAGATAGTGCAAAGGGCATAAACAACCTGTTCACAGATCAGCAGAAAACTCTTCAAGCTTGGAATTAAAACTTGAAACACAGGTAAGTGAGGCACATAGAAATCTAAATAGTCATGATTGTAGAAGACCATTAGGATGGTGCTCCATGAATGCAGAACAATTATTTCTGCATTAGTTAAACTGGGCCCTATCTCCATGTACTGATATGTACAAAGATGGCTAAGCTATTTCCTTCTCTCTCCAATTGACTCTAAGCAATGTGAATAAGGCTAGCTGAGGTACTGATGTGTAATCTTTGAAGCCAGCCAATAGTTTCCTGTTTCCTCGCCTTGTGTCTCCCTGTAAATGGCTGAGCACAGTGGGATGGCACAGCCACATAGTTCCAGGAATGTCAACTGGGTTTGAACTTCAAAATGAGAGGCTATGACTTCCAAGAGCACAAAAGTTTTCATATCAGAAACTGAACAACAGCCTCTTAAGCATTTAAATGCTACCCCAATTGAGTTATACAGATTGGTCTTTCTGCATACTCTTCTCTCTGCATATTGCAGAGGTGATTTCTGGCTTCCTAGTTAAGCATAGCTCATAGACTCACATAATTATCACCATTATAACCATCACTCATCCTGGAGCCACTCCCTTCTTCAGGAGTTAATAAGTTCTGGGTGAGGTCCTGGGTCAGGGCCTTTGTCCTGTGAATCCTCATCTGGATTGCACTCAGGGCCCCTTGGCTGCCTGTAACTATGAATATGTCTTAGTTTCTTTATTCTCACTGTGGGGTTGCATTGGAGGTGGTAGACTGGAATGAACTCACCAGGATTCCAGCAATGTTTCAATGGGATTACAAATATAAACTTTCCAGACTCTGACAAGGACAGGAAAAGCAATTATAATATTTGGGTTACAGTAATGATCAGAATAAAACTGCACAAAGGGATACAATAGTTAAGATTCCAGAAACTCAACCAAGGATAGATTAAGTTGTTAGAGAAAAGAAACAAGTCACCCACAAAGAAAAGTCCATCAGAATCACAGCAAACTTCTCATCACAAATACTTAAGTCAAGGAAAGCTTGGCGTGAAGTGCTTCAAGCACTAAAATAAAACAACATGCAACTCAGACTGATGTACCCCACAATATTATCTTTCAAAATTGATGGACAAATGTGGTGGATTAACTAATGGTCAACTTGTAACACCCAGCTGAACTCAGTTAGTGTGGTTCTGGGTGTGGAAATCCCAAGGCCCACTCGAGGATTGTTGCCAACAGCATAAAGGGAGAACTGGAGGGGAAGATGGTATGCTGTCAGTTCTCATGAAGAAGTTTGTCACACTAGTTTTCCTTATATGAGCTCAGCTGTTCTCATCTTTGCCATCACTGAGGATGGCTGCAGTTCTTTTTGGGGCAGCTCTGGGTCCTTACCTTGAACATCACTTCTGGCTCCAGTGCAGATCTCTCACTCTGCTTGCACAGAGTTTCTAGCTTCCCTCACTGGCCTTTAGGCCTTCCCAGTACAAACCCTTGATATAGACTTGCATAAGACATTGTAGTAGGCTGTAGTCCTCCGGCTGGACTTATGAAGGACATTGCCTTGGGCTCTATGTCCTCAACTGGACTCATACAGGACATTGCAATGGAAGGGCCTCAGCTAGATTCTTTGGGTCTCTAGTGCTTGAGCAGATCTCTTGCACTCTTCTTCATTTGACTTTCTAGGTGAATATTATAAAATCTTACAAATTATATGTCCTGTATTAAATATATTCCCTTGTAAACATTGACTACAACAAGAAATAAGGCACTTCAGTGGTAAAGAACACCTGAAAAAATTCATGACTATCAATACAGTACTCCAAAAAATTCTGAAGGATATTCTAGAAAAAGGCAATGAAGATAGTAATTCCAGTAATTCAAATAGAATGAGTCCACCAGGCAAGGCAGGCAGTTAAACAGAAGTAAAATAAATGGAACCAAAAATAGGAAAATACTATGACAAAGATAAGTCAATACATATCATTTATAATGATCAATGTGAATGATCTCAACTCATCAATCAAAAGAAACAGATTGATAAAATCGAGAAGTGAGAAGCAACAAAAATATACATGTTAGAAACATTTAACTCAAAAAGAGATTCATAGACTGAAAGTAAAAGAATGAAAAACAAGATTCCTTGTGACAGGAACTTGGAAAAAAGCAGGGGTAGCTATTCTTTTTTGCAGACAAAGTGAATTTCAAACCAAGACTGATCAGAAGAGAAAGATCATTACATGCTTTTTAAGGGAACAATCCAAGACAAAAAGATAGCAATCATAAATGTATATGCACCAAATGCCTGTGCACTCAACTATATAAAATAAACATTATTGGACATGAAAAATCAGATAAGCATTAATACAATTGCAGTGGGAGACCACAATACTCCACTGTCAAAAACAGATCAACCAGACAAAAATATCAGCAAAGAAATATCAGAGCTGGACCAAATTTTTGAAAAAATAGATTTAGTAGATATCTACAGACTGTTCCACCCCACATTAGAATACACATTCTTCTCAGCATACAGGGGACTTTCTCCATAATGCACCACATACTAGCACATAGAACATGCTTAATTAAATGTAAAGGAATTCAAACTATCCTGTGCATATTATCAGATCATAGTACAATGAAATTGGAAATCAAAGGCAAAAGAAACCACAAATACTACATAAACACATGGAAATTAACACCCTCCTGAACAACAAATGGGTCACAGATGAAATTAAAGAAGAAATTGGACAATTGAAAGACAATACCAATATAACATACTGTAATTTATGGGATGCAACGAAAGCAGTTCTATGAGGGAAATTTCTAGTGGTGGATTCTCACATAAAAAAAAAGAGTGAGCTGAAACAAATAATCTAAGGTTGAACTTCAAGCTTCTAGAAAAAAAAGAGCAAGTTAAATCCAAAGCATGTTCAGGAAGCAAATTATAGATTCAGAGCAGATATTAGTGCTGTTGAGACTAAGAAAACAAAACAAAAACTCAATGAATTGAAGAATTTGTTCTTTGAAAAATTAAATAAAATAGACAAATCTTTAGCCAACCTTGTCAAAAAAGAAAAGAAAAAATTCAAATCTATGCAATTAGAATTGAAAATGGCAAAATCATAATAGATCCTGCAGAAATCCAGAAAATCACTAGTACCTACTTTGAAAACCTTTATTCAAATAAGATGGAAAACACAGAAGAAATGGACAGATTCCTGGATATGTATGAATTACCAAAGCTGAATCAAGAAGATATGAAAATTCAAAATAACATTTAAAGTTCTAAATATCAATCAGTGAAATTAAACAAGTAAAAAGCCACCAAAAAAAACTCCAAAAAACAGAAAAGTACCAACAAACAAAAGCCATGGTCCTGATAGATTCACTGCTGAATTCTACAAGAACTTTAAAGAAGTTAAATTATCATTATTTGATGATGACATGATACTCTACATAGAAGGCCTCTAAAACACCAAAAGACTCCTAAAACTAATAGCAGGATAAAAAGTTAGCACTAAAAAATCAATAGCATTCCTGAACACAAATAGCCATTGAGAGAGAAATTTTGGAAATCACATCTTTCACAGTAGCATAAAGAAAAATGAAATCTAACAAAGAAAATGAAAGAAACAAATCAATCTGACAAAGAAATTGAAAGATCTATACATTGGAAACTACAGTACTGTGGAAAGGGAAATTGAAGAAGGTATCAGAAAATGGAAAGATTGGGGCCAGGGATTTAGCTCAGTGGCTTAAGGGCCTGCCTGGCAGGCGTGAGGTTGTGAGTTCAATCCCTGGTACAAAAAAAAAAAGAAAAAGAAAAAGAAAAAAAAGAAAATGGAAAGATCCCTGTTCTTGGATAGGCAGTACCAATACAGTGAAAGTGGCCATACTTCCAAAATTATTATACGGATTTAATGCAATCCCAATCAAAATATCAATAGCATACTTCATAGAACTAAGGAAAACAATCTTAAAATTCATATGAAACCAGAATAGACCTAGAATAGCAAAAGCAATTCTAGGCAGCAAGGACACGGTAGGAGCATCACAATCCCCCATCTGAAGTTATACTACAAAACTATCTTAATAAGAACAGCATGGTGCTGGCAAAAAACACCAAAAGATCAATGGAAAAAATAGAAGATGCAGAAACAACTCTAAGCATACTCAGCTGTTTTATCTTTGACAAAGGAACCAAACACCTTCACTGGAAGAAAGGTAGACTTTTTTTTTTTCCAGTCCCAAGCATTGAACTCACAACCTTGTGCCTTCCAGGCAGGTGCTTAAGCCACTGAGCCAAAGTCCCAGCCCTATTTTTTTTTCTTGAGTCAGGGTCATACTATATAGTTCAGGCTTGCCTTGCTCATGTTGCAGCCCAAGCCAGCCTCAAACTCACAATGCTCCACCTACCTCAGCCTCCTGAGTGCTGGAATTAAAGGTGTACGCCACCATGCCCAGCAAGAAAGGTAGACTCTTTAATAAATGATGCTGTGAAAAACTGGTTTTCCACATACCAGTAATTGAACCCAGGCCCATATCCCTCACCATGCACTAAACTAAAATAAAAATGGATCAAAGATCTAAACACAAAAACAAACACTTAATCTGCTGGAAGATAGAATAGGTAAAACTCTAGAAGATGTAGGAATAGTGAAAGAGTTTATGAAAAAAACTTCAATTGCACAGGAAGTATTGCGAAGGATTAATAACTAGGATCACACCAAATTAAAAAGCTGTTGCACAGCAAGACAAACCACCAGCAGAGTGAAGAGACAACTCACAGAATAGGGAAAAATATTTTTATCAGTTACTCAGGCAAAGGACTAACATCCAGAATATATAAATAACTCAAAAAAATCACACCCCACAAATCTAAAACTCCATTTCAAAAATTGGCATCTGAAATGCATAATCATTTCTTGGGTCAGGAAATACAAACAGCAAATAAATATATTTTAAAATGCTCAACAACACTGATTATTTGAGAAATGCAAATCAAAACAATGAGATTCCATCTCACTCCAGAAAATAAATGACTGTCATCAAGAAATCAACCAATAACAAATGCTGACGAGGCTGTGGGGAAAATGGAACACTTCTCCATTGTTGGTGGGAGTGTAATCCACTATGAAAATCAGTATGGAGATTCTTCAAGAGATTAAAACTGGAGGCTCCATTTGGCCCAAGTATTCCCCTTCCAAGTATCTTCCTGAAAGAGGTAAAAGCATCATACCACAGTGATACATGCCCACTCATGTTTAAAGCAGCACAATTTATAATAGCTACATCTTGGAAACATCCCATATGCCCATCAAAAGATGAATGGGTAAAGAAAATGCAGTATTTTTATA
>RJWM01031585.1:0-22241 GCA_004363535.1 Dasyprocta punctata | reverse complement strand
GAGGTAGGCGGAGCGTTGTGAGTTCGAGGCCGGCTTGGGCTACAACACGGCGCAAGGCCGGCCTGAGCTACATAGTGCGACCCTGCCTCAAAAAACCAGGGCCGGGAGTTTGGCTCAGTGGCTTAAGCGCCTGCCCTGGCAGGCGCGAGGCTGTGAGTTCAATCCCCGGTGCCGCAAAAAAAAAAAAAAAAAAAAAAAAAAAAAAGAATCAAGCACGGTCTGAATCAGGAAATCATAAAGCAGTAAGAAAAGGGTTTCAAATGAATTACATGTCAAACCCCACCTTGAGGTACTTTTTTTGGGAGTTTTACTCAAGTAGAAAGCTACTAACTTTAGTAAATCTAAAAACTGTATTAAATAATGTGAACAACCATGGTAAAATGTATGAAAAGAGAAGAGATAGGTTTGCATTACTTTACTATAGAAAACAGTAACTTATCAAACCACTGAGGAAAGGGGCAGAGGGTAAGTGTGTAACAGGGTCAAATTCACAAACACCTTGCTAAGTGCTGAGCTGAGAGTATGACCAAATTCTCAAAAAGAATTTAAAAATCAAATCCTGTGGGTAGTTTTCTCAACAGAAACAACCCCTCAGAATTATTTTACAAAAATCAGAACTTCAAGTTACAGTGGAATCAGCCTACTTGCAGAGGAGACAAGTGAAAAAAAAGGAAAAGAGAAAGGATTTGCTACAAGTTTTAGTACCTCTTACAATGAATTAATATGTGAAATGTTAGTGATCCAAAGAGAAAAATGACAACCAAGGATTTTAACATACAGAAATGTAATACGGAATTAGACAGAAACATGAGAGTTCCACTCCCTCATCATCTTGATAATAACATCACACATTAACATGGGTCTTCACATACTTACTCCACTCGAATTTATTCATCTAATACTTACAGAGGACTATTGTGTCCCAGTCATATTCTAGGATCTGTATACTCAGCAATTCCCTATCATCAGGGAGCTTACAGTTAAGGATGTATGGAGGAACAGAGGTGGAAACAATAAAACAACTAATGAAATTCATATGCGTAAGATTACTCTATGAAATAACTGAAGGAAGAGACTTTGTGAAGGAAAAGCAGGCACAATGCTCCTAGATGGAACCAACATGGTAATTCAAGGTGCAAAAAGAACATGAATGGCCCTGGATCACAGTAATAAGAGGAAGACTACTGAAAGATCAAGTCAGAGGTGGGGAAGTATGGCCATGAGAGGGTAAGAAGGCCTTATTGGTCACCGTGAAGACTTTGGCTTTTACTCTGACAAATGGGAAGCCATAAAGAGTTATAGTCAGACAGTGACAGGATCCAACTCAGGTTTACAAAATCACTTGGCTGGGGGATGAACAAAGTGCAAGGAAGCAAGAGCAGGAACAGGGAAACAGGAAAGTCTTGGTACAACAGCCCAGGCGAGACATGATCACACCCAGGTCCAGGAAAGTAACAGCAAAAGTGGTAGGAAGTGATCAAGTATCGATACAGAGCAATATCCCTCCCCAGTGCTATGAGCAGAAAAAGAAAAAATCAACTCAAATGCAGGGTCCCGTTACTGGGAGTTCCATTATTCGGTGGGAATGGTCCTAGGGAACTAGCCAATGCGAGACTGTGTACCTACCACCATTTGCATTGCATCTGATTTTCACTGGTACAGTTAACTAGTGAAAATTAACAGTGCCTTTTTAAAAAATTTAATAGTTTTATTCTTGAAAATATTTAGGTGAACTTTCAAAAAAATATTAAAATGAAGACTGGTGTACATATTTACTAACCTACTGCTCCATTTTAAGCATCCTCATCAGCAGCTGCTATATCACCATCTTTGCTATTCCTGGGAGGGACTGAACACGGCCTCTATCTTAGAAACCCTGGTAAATCTATTACTAAGCACCTCTTGCCTTGCTCAGACGCATCAGAGATAACCACAGCAGTTATACATTTAAGAGTTCAAAATTTCTCTCTAGTGTTTCGGTGGGGAGGCAATATGAAACAATACCAGTAATACAGCTGGTCTTAGGAGCTTGCCTTTGGACATTTTCTTATTTCAACATTTGTTCCCAGACTTTTTAACTGGGTCTGTCTTTCTTGGTTAGCTTCCCAGCATCTTCCTTTTTTTCTTTTCCTTTCTGGCATCATGAAACCTAAACAGCATTGCTGCTACTACTACCACTTTGCAAATAAAGTAGACAGACTTTCAATATACATCGATGATAAAGCCAACCAGATTTGATACAACATTAGGAGTGAGACGTGAGAGAAAAGGAGGAAGCAAGGATGTCTAAAGGGTTAGATATCTAAAGGGTTCAGGCCTACGCTACAGAATGGAACGCCCCGAGGCAAATGGGAAAGGAAGAGTGAAGGCTCAGGAGCCTAGGTGAGGACCCTTAAGGTCTGAGAGCTACGAAATAGGCATATGACAGATCTCACAGAAGCAGCTCTGGAGTTCAGCAGGAAGACAAAGAAGTAGAAATTTTGAAGTATTCAGTGCCATGACATGGGAAAAGTCAGCCACAAAATTGGAAAAACTAGAAATGCAGAAGGTCCAGAAAAGTGGACTACGAAAGACCAGGCAGGCAGTGAGGGATAAAACAAGAGAACATGGTGTTCTAAAAGTGAAGAGAGTATTTCAAGTAGGTGTGAGGGAGTAGCCATGTCAATTTGAGGATTAATATCACTGAATTCTGCTTTGCTGACCTTAACAAAGGCAAATTTAGTACAGCTGTGGGGGAAAACCTACGTGCAGACTAAAGAAAGAATGAGCAGAGAGGATTTAATTATAAGGGCAGAACAGACAACTCTTATGAGGAGGGTTGCAGAGACGAGAACTGAGGCAGGTGCTGAAGGGAAAAGTGACACCGTGAGACACTTCTCTCAATATGGGAGGAGGTGTACGTGTAGCAGGAGACACCACAGGAATGGGGGAGGAGAAGCAGGAGCTGACAGTGCAGCAGAGAGAGAAGGAACTGGCAGGACATTATCTGTGAGTGAAGCAAGAGGGGAAACCGACCAGATTCTTTCAAGAGGGTAACCTCACTGGGCACTAACACAGAAGCACTCACATAGCATAAGTAATACAGCCATTTATTCAGATGGGAAAAACAGGCATAGGAAGCTTACGTCACTTGTCTAAAGTCCCATGGCTTTTTTTCCCCCTCTTTTGGTTTTTGAGTCACACTGTTATATTAGTTCAGTTTGGCCTCAAACCCACAGCAATTCTCCTGCCTCAGCTTCCTGAGTACTGGGATTACAGGTGTGTGCTACCATGCCTGGCTTCCACTGTTCTTAACAGAGCTAGTAAGATGTGAACGTTTTTTCAACCACCATAAGCGATCCTTCTACCATAGAATGCTTTTCCCATATGAAAGATCCACTGTGTCTGAGGACAACAGTTAGTAGAAGAAATAACAGGAGCTAGACAATTTTGAAGCCCCTTTCCTCTATGAATAGATGAGGGAAACAGCCAAGAAGTGTTTGGTGTAGGAAATGGAGGAACATAAGAGCAAGTAAAATGATATTCTGAGAGTAGTTAAGGTTGATTTATTTATTTTGGTTTGCCCAGTTTTGTCTGACAGCAGCCTTAACAAATGGTCAGGTGAAAGGATCCTTATAGCTCAAACATGTAAATCTTAAAAGCACTGGTATGCAAACTTTAACAAGTATTAGAATAAAATAAGGAAATGATTTTAAATGTTCAGTCTTATACTACACAACCATTAAAAAGGAGTGCAGAAGATCACACACTGATAGTACTCTTCAGGGCATGTGGTTAAAAGATGTAAGTGGGTGTGTGTGTGCACGCACATTTCCTGGGAACTACTATTACATGCACACTGTGATGGTTAATTTTCTGTGTCAACATTACTGGGCCCACAATAAACACAGTCTAGGAGGACAATTCAGGATAAGATTAACATCTGAATAGGCAAACTGGGTAGAGTAGATTACCCAATCCATTAAGAGCTTGTTGGAACAGAAAGATGGAAAAATAAAGAATGTGGCCTCTCTGCCTGAGTGCTGAACCTGGAACATCATCAGACTGGGCACTACACTATCTGTTCTTTGCCTCTCAGGACTTCAGATTTGGCTGGAACAACACCATTGGCTATCCAGGGTCTCCAGTTTTCACAGGGCAGAGTGAGACTTCTTCCCTTCCAAAATCATGTGTCAGTTCCTTAGAGTACCTCTTTCTACACAGATCTTATTAGTTCTGAAGAACCCAGACCGACATACATGTGCATATTCATTTATTTTCCCCCTCCCCTCTTTCCTCTCTCTTTTACATATGTACACATAATATATATATACATAATGTACACAATATATAGAGCTTATATAGCCACCTTTTGGATATGAATAAGGTGCAACCTGTGAGCATAAATATGCACACGAACTGACCTACATTTGGGAGAGAAATACCGTATTCTGTAGAAGGAGAAATCAAAAATGAAAACAGTGACTTCTAAATGGGGAGGGAAGAGACAGGGTGAAACAGTTTTGATTTTGAAAACATATGTTTTACATATTCAAAAATTCAATTAAGTCTAAAGGGAAAAAGCAATCCTTAAAAATTAAAAACAAACTGAAACGAATGAACTTAACCATATATCAAGTTGGTGGCAAAACCACACAGAAAAATGGACTATTTTAAATATATATGTATATATGTGTGTGTGTGTGTATATATATATATATATATATAATATATATGCTTTATATTGTAAAATACACTCAAGCACAAACAGCTGAAAAGATATTCAAACTTCATTCACTAGTTGTCAGAAGTAATAAAGGTGTTATTTTGAAAAAAATGCTACATAGTAAAAATATGCAACTGTGAGTATTTCTGGTAATCAAGATTTTCATTAAAGAGTGAAGAGATAAATGGAAAACCAAGAAATAAAAATATTTTGAATTTAATTTTGTCAATTTATCTTTGAATCAGAAGTCCTAGGATGAGCTAGACTCACCCCAGCACCCAGTGAAAAGCTCTTATTCATTGGAAAAGCCTCTGACAAGTTCATAACACTTAATATCTAAAAACAAACCCCACTTCCATAGAAAAGCAGCTTCCCACTCAGTGTACCCTCAGAAGCAATTAGAACTCCACCTCCCTCTACTGAAATAGGCTCAGATCAAGGAAGTACTTTGGTTAACTTCCATTTCGAACTCAGAGCTTTCCCTGAAATCCAGATCCATGCATTCAGCACACTATCCTTCCAACTCCATGTTTATAGGTATTTCTATATTAAACACCCTAAAGAACTCTTAATTTTGCTTCCAAATCTGTTCCTCCCCTAACATTTCCTACCTCAGCTGTTCAGAACCTTTCCCCGTATTTCATATCCAATGCATCAAGAAAATCTCAAATGTAACCACTTTTCCATGTTCTCAACAGCACGCCGGTCCTGCTGCCGCTATCTCCGTGAGAACTCAGTGCCCTCTCAGCAGATTTCCCTTTACGCTACCCTTGCCCCTCCACTGTGTCGTCCACCACTCAGTCCAGGGAGATCCCTGTATAACTTAATGCAGCTAATATAAAGACTTTGACTGTGCTTGGAATAAAATCCTGTAAGATCCGGCCCCTTCAAGATACTTTTACTTTTTCCACTCTCTTGCCCGTCACCGCTCTCTAGCCAAACCGGTCTCCTTGCTGCTTCTCAGACAGGCCGAGAAGCACCTCTCAGGTGTTGTTATTTCCTCTCCCCGCAAAGTTCAGTCCTAAAATCTCCCATGGCATGTTCTCTCATTCAAGTCTTTGTCCAAATGACACTTTTTAGAGAGCGCCCCTGACCAGCCTATGAACGATTATGCTTTTTACAGAGATGCCTCTACATCACATGTATTACGTTACCTGATTTCTGCGGAACAGCACAAGGTTTATGTTTTGTTCAGAACAATATTTGGCATATAGTTGGTGACAAATATCTACTGAATAAATTAATTAATCTGAAATTAACCTACATTTTTCCAATGTTAAGGTTCTCTCAAATGGCCACTTTACCTTACCATGTATCCTTTAATACTGAGATAAATTTAGTCAAAAACACCTAAGAGGTAAATTTTCAGTGGTTGTGGTGGATTGATAACTGGTGGTCAACTTGCAATGCCAGCTGAACTGCATCAGCGTGGTGCTGGGTGTGAAGGGTCATCTGAGGACTGTTGCCAAGATAAAAGGGAGAACTGGAGGGGAAGAGAGTAGTGTTGTTGGTTCTCCTGTTGCCGCTGGTTCTCCTGGAGGAGCCTGTCAAGCTTCTTTCTTCATAAGAACTTGGTTGTTCTCATTGTCAGAGGAGCTTGGGACCTTGTTGTTGCTGAGAAGGACTGTAATTCACTTTGGGGGAGCTCTGGTCTTTACTTTACCACTTCCTGGCTCCAAAGGGAAGATGTGCGCTGTTCAATCTTCAGGAGAAGCTTGTCACGCTGGCTTCCTGATATGAACTCAGCTGTTCTCATCATTGGAGGAACTTGGGACCTCATTGTCACTGAAGATGGCTGTGGTACTTTTCAGAGGAGCCGTGGTCCTTACTTTGAGCATCGCTTCCTGGCTCCAGTGCAGATCCCTCAGGCTGCTGGCACAGATCCTTCATCCCACTGGCACAGACTTTCCAGTTTCCACCACTGACCTTTGGGCCTTCTTAGTGCACATCCGTGAAACCGACTTGCATGAGATATTGTCATGAGCTCTAAGCCTCCAATTGGATTCGTGGTCAGGGAGTATTGTCATGAGCTCTAGGTCCTCAGCTGGACTCATGCAGAACGTTGCCATGAAATTCAGGCCCTCAGCTGGATTCTTTGGGTCTTAATGTGTGGACAGATTCCCTGCACTTCTTGTATTTAACTCTTTGGGTGACCATTATAAAATAACACTATAAATTATGTGTCCTGTAATCATTTTCCTTGCAATCCCTTTCTGTAACAGTGGTTATCTTCTCTCACTTCTTCCTTTTTCCAGACAGAAGATCTCAAAATCTTTGCATCAGATTGCAGGTGAAGTCTTACTCTCAAATCTCTTAATTAAAATCTGAGCTTCTCAGTGTACTTTCTAGGAAGTGACTCACTGAAAATTATGCCACAATTAATGGGAAAGTTAATAGGCACTAAATCTCTAGCATTTCTGTCATAGTCTGTGTCATGCTGCCCAGAGTATCTAAGACTGGGTAATTTATAAAGAAAAGAAAAATATATTTCCTCATGATCCTGGAGGCTGGAAGATCTGAGATCAAGGTGGTGGCATCTGGTGAGGGCCTGCTTGCTGCTACTAACATGGCAGAAGGCATTACATGGTGGGGAAGGAAAAGGTCAATCTCACTCTTCTATGAGGACCCCACTCCCAGGAGCCCACTAACCCATTTACAAAAGGTTTTTTATTTTTTTTTTGGTACAGGGATCGAACTCACAACTTTGCATTTGCCAGGCAGATGCTTACACCGCTGAGCTAAATTCCTGGCCCAAAAGCTTCTTCTTAAAGGTCTCATCTCTCTACACTGTGGTGTCGGGAGTGAAATTTCCAACATGTGAACTTTGGGAGATACATTCAAACCACAGAGGTTTTGGCTTCAGGAATTCCTCACAGCTTAATGCAAGATTATTCTAATTAAAGCAACTGTCACATCAAGTGCCTCTGATACTGACACTGGTAGAGAAACAGACATTCATGTAGTTAGGAAACAGAGGTTATGTTTGATTTCCTTTCCTTAGTATTCTGTACTTCAGTTTTAAACACTTGTGGTCCAGATAAAGCAAAACCAGATGATTAATGCAATCTATGTTCTCATACTAGCAACTAAAAAAGAAAAGAAGGGAAAGAACAGTATTTCATTTTCGAACATTTACTGAGTACCATGATAGGCTAGGAATACTATGAAAGAAGGACTGCTATTTTAAGCTGGCCTACTATAGACAAGTATCCAAGAATATGGATGCAATGGTAGCTCAAAATTCAACATAAGAACGATAAAAGAGGAAAAGGTATCCCATAAGCTATTCCCGAGCTTACCAATGTACATAAGGAATACACCAGCTTCAACACATTATAATTCACTATGCCTAGCATCTTCTCATTGTCTCCCACTGCTCCCACTTCAACATTCTCCTTGCCCCTTATTCAAACTAGATCTACTGTCCAGTATAACTTCTCCCTTGCATGCCTTGTACACCACAACACCTCTCCCACACTGGATTATTAAGTAATTGCCAGGATCTCAGCGATGTTTACAACCAACCCTTCAGCTCCGTGCTGGATCAAGCAACTGAATAGAGATGGGAAATGCACAGGCAAGTTAACAGGCAAATTTTACACCTTCAGGTGGACCACAAACCTTCAGGTAGGCCCTCAAGTGGGGCCGGCCTAGCAGTCAGGCTCTTTCCTGATCTACTCACCTCCTACTTTGAAATGGCTAGTTTGTTATTCTTTCTCTACAAACTGCCACTATCTCAAACCTGCACTCCCTTCTCATCCATTTCCTGGAAAAACTCAAGGACAGTCGACAGAAATTTTTCCCCAGATTCCACCACCACATCTGCACAACATCTCTTTCCATTCTCTATAGTCACTATCTTAGTTACTTTTCACTCACTGCTGAGACGAAACACCTGACATCCAAAATTAGGGAAGGAAAGGTTTATTTCTTACAATTTTCGGGGGTTTCAGTCCGTACTTAGTTGGCTCCAAGGTAGCATGGTGTGGCAGGGCAGCCATTCATGGTGGCTGCCAAACAGCAAGGCGAACCGGCCAGAGAGAAAAAGAATGGAAGACGCATCCCTCCTGCACTTACTCTGTATGTCGGCTCCACCCCTGGGTGGGTGCAGCACTCACAGCACCAATCCCAGCGCTAGACAACAAACCAATCACGAATGCCAGACTTGGCCTGTCCAAATTACATGAGGCCTTGGGGGGACACATGACAAACCAGTTCAGTCACTGCTATTTTTCTAATTTAGTCTTGTCAAACTTTTGGGTCTCAGAATCACTTAACCTGCTTACAAATTATTGAGGACCCAAAGATCTTTCATTTAAGTGAGTTACAGCAATCACACTATATTAGAAATCGCAACTGAGAAATTTTAAAAATATCTATTAATTCATTAAAAACTGAATAAATCACCAGGTGTGGTGGCACATGCCCATTATTGTAGCACTCAGGAGGCTGAGGAAGGAGGATTGTTGCGAGTTCAAGACCAGCCTGGATTACAAAGTAAGCTCAAGGACAGCCTGAACTGCATAGTGAGACCCTGTCTCAAAAAGACCAAAACCGGGAATGGTAGCGCACGCCTTTAATCCCAGCACTAGGGAGGCTGAGGTAGGAGGAGCGTTGTGAGTTCGAGGCTGGCTTGGGCTACAACGTGAGTGCAAGGCCAGCCAACCTGAGCTATACAGTGCGACCCTGCCTCAAAAAACCAGGGCTGGGAGTTTGGCTCAGTGACTTAAGCACCTGTCTGACAGGCGCGAAGTTGTGAGTTCAATCCTCGGTGCCACCAAAAAAAATAAATAAATAAATAAATAAAAATAAAAAGTGAATCAGTCAATTACATGGTCATATAAATATTTGTGTGAAAATAACTATATTTTACAGAACAATAACTAGTGAAAAAGGCAATTTTACATATGCAAGTCTCCCTAATGCCCCACTTAATGGAAAACAGCTGCATTCAACATACAATAATAAGTTTTTTGATGGAAAGACAGGAAGGATTTCAACCTCATACATACACATTTATAGTTACAAAAGGAAGGAAGATTTTAATGGTTTTTTAGATAATTGGGGGCATTTTTCCTTGATACAACAGCAAATTCCAATAGGTAATAGCTAACTAAAGATGAGCTGTAATGTGAAATCTTAAACTGTATTAATGTGCTTTTTCCTACCATTACCTTAAAATTCATGGGTCTGCTGTATCCTGGGAATGGATCCTTTATCCTTGCATGATTCTGTTATACCATACACTGGTCCACTGGAAAATACTGTTTTCATAAGCTGTGCACATCTTCCAAATGTATTTCATTGCACCGTATTTTTAAAGACCACATTCATTAATATTACCGCCAATGATACCAGAAATTTTTAATCATTAGGAACCTCTTGTGAAAATTTTAATTCTTTTGAATAAAAACAATACTAAAAAGAAAAGACTAGCTCAACCAGTAAGTTAAATACACTGAAGTGTTTTTCCTTAGACAACTACTACACTATAGTACACAGTCCTTATATACACTTTCCACTTAGTACTCAATCTTAAAATGATTCATTCTCCAGAGTGAGATTTAATTTTAAAAAATCAGCTACTCTTACTGTGTTAAGAACATTGTTATGAATGTGTGACAAGAAACAGGACAGGTACTCATATTATTTGGCCTAGTATCTGTTTTTTTTCCATTTAGGCTGCTATCACAAAATACTTTCAACTGGGCGATTTATAAACATCATGAAATTTTTGCTTACAGTTTTGGAAGCTGGGAAGTCCAAGATCAAGGTACCAGCACATTTAGTATCTGGTGAGGGGCTGCTCCCCACAGATGGCGCATTCTGTGTCCTCACATGGTGAAGGGGTGAACAGGTCCTCCTTTGATGCTACTTTTGGAAACATCAGTTTCCAAAATAAGACATGAGAAGGGCAGATTACGCTTTAGCATTATTATGCAAACAATTCTGAATTCCTGGAATCCTGGAGAGTTCTTAGAAGCTCCCAGAGGGCTGCTGGCCATACTGCGAACACAGAAGTTTTGTGTTTTTACAAGAGGCCAACATCCTAGACAAGAGGTAGCATCAACGTCTTCCCCTTCCTTCCTACATGGTTAGCTTCCTCCACTTTTCCTTGCCTACCAACATACATTATGTTCTCCATCCACACACAAAAGGCCCTCTTGTGACCTTCCTTTTGCCTCTGGTTGTGGCACCATGTCTCACCTTCTCTTTTCAGCAAAACTCTCCAAAAAGTGGGCTTAGACTAGTAAGGAGAAGGGGAACAGGAGTCGTCTATGGGTACATATGAATAAGGTGTGAAATCAGTACCTAGTCATTAATCAACCCTTCCTGGAATTAAAAAGAAAAATAAAACCTGGCACCTGACATTCCTAAAGATTTTCTAATACACCCCAGCAACATAATACCAACCTTTTTAAAAATTCTTTTTAATTTACTCCACATAGACAGTGTCTAGCCACCACATTGCACGCAACCCCCTATGATTTCAGACATCAAATATTAACACAAAGTGAGTAATGCAAAAAGAAAGGGGGTTAATCAGACATCTCGAGGAAAGAAAAAGAAAATAACACTGATTCAATGAGAGCTGTTAATGAGGCTTTTTGTTTTGGTAGATTAATTTGGGAGTCTGATGACTATGAAGAATATTTAAGCTTCTCAGGTGACTGCTGTTGATTATTATCTAGTTTTTTTTAAATTAAAGAGATATCTTTGCTTATATAATCTATATTATTATATATATAATCTGTGTCCACCTTAACTATACAAAACTTTCTTCATTAGCAAGTTGAAACATCTCCTCTTATTGATTCCAAATTGTACTTGACAGATGATGAGCATTTCGACTGTGAACTGCTAATGTTTAAATACATTACCCTAATACTCTTTAAGCGTTGCCAATTGTAAACCTCATTAACTCCCAGCATGTGGCCAAGGCCTGGATTTCTTCAGTACAGCCTCACAAAGTGAAAACAGGTATATAAAAATGATTTTATCATCAACATTATTATATCCTCTTTCACCTTGTGAAGTATTTAAAAGTCTGTATCTTTTTGTTGTTGTTATTCAGAAGGATACACAGCAAACATGGGGAAAGCAGAGAACACACTTTATTTACACAGCCCACACATTTTAAAACCCTGGATTTCTTTTTTACCTTTTCATTTTGATACTTATTTCTCAGGCATCAAAATGGGAACTGTCCCAGGACTGACTCTCTGAACTCTGAAAAACTTTATTTGTGGATGCTGATTATACTACTACCATTTTGATTTAACAAAAAATGGAGGGCTGATAAGATAGTAAGTTGGACCTGTCAGTCCATCACTCACAGGATCAGAATATCTGACATTCCCTTTTACAAAACAAAGCCAATTTTTGATCTCATGAGTACATGTTCTCACAGACTGTCAAGGAGCTCCACACCTGAGATGGAAAACACACATGGATGGCCTCTCCATGTACAGGGCCCCTAATCTATGAATTCAACAAACTACTAATGAAAAATACTCAGGAAAAAAAGCTGGATTTGTACTGAACATGCAAACTTTTTTTTCTTCTCTTTTTCCCTAAGACAGAATATACAGCGATGGCAAACCCACGGCACATGTGCTGTAGCAGGCACGCAGAGCCCTCTCTGTTGGTGCATGAGCCAAGTCACCCCAGCCAAGTTTGACACATTATCAACAGCAAAGATCACATTAACTGTACAAAAGCACGCCAAATGCAAACTTGTACCTTTCAATAAAAAGCTGCTTCTATCCTTTAAAGCTCTGTTACTGTTTTTCTTTTAAGACAAAAGATACTCATGTTTGAGTTGCTTTTCGTAAACTAGAATCTCAGTATTCAGGTGTAACTGCAGTGCTTGCACTTTGCAATAAATAAGTGGGTTTGGGGTTGCAGTTTGGGCATTTGGTCTCTAAAAGGTTTGCCACCACTGGAATTGAACAACTATTTACACATAGCATTTACATAGCATTAAATATTGTTAAGAAATCTAGACATGATTTAAAGTATAATGGGAAGATGTGTATAGGATATGTGCAAATACTACAGTATTTCCTAGGAAGGACTCAAGTACTGGCAGATTTTGCTATCAGTCGCAAGCCATAGGGTGTCCTGGAACCAGTGTCCCAGAGATACTGAGGTAAACACACATGTGATATGCAAGCCAATTAGATTCTCCAGTCACCCGGTGTCCCCTGACACACACAGGGGTCAGTACTGGTAACAGGCAGCCAGCCAGTCGGGCACTCAACAGCTCCCGTTCACGCTAAGCCCCACTGAGTTTTGCCAAATGCAAAGGTCAGATACCAATGAAAATTTTTTGTCCTCAGCTCCCCCTGATTAGCCAAAACAGTTTAATAACAAAAACCAGTAGAAATGTGTTTGCAAAACTCAAAGGGCCCCAAACAAAATGTACTGTCACCTTGCTCTTAACAGATAAATTATATGAACAATGTATGAAGTACACAAAGCCTCATTCCCATTTTAAATGAAATGCTGAGACCTTAAATTCATGCAGACCACAGACATCTCACCTTCCGGCCCAGAGTGCACTCAGATCAGCACACAGGTGAAGTCTGCAGGAAAGGGCTGCACTCCCACAGAAACAACTTGGAGTCGGGGCTACCGTCTCAGAAACACCTGCCTCAGCCAAGAGGTACAACTAGCATGTTTTTTTCTAAATCAAACTGGTCTTTGACCAAAGAAAATTCTTCAAAACTATAGGCTTTTTAGTTTCCCAGAGAAAACAGCTACAAGATTACATTTTTTTGAAACTGCTACAATAAATTGTAACGATAAAATCAGTTCATCAAAGAGATGTCTGCATTTAATGTGCACTGCTATATTATGCACATTAGCCAAAATATGGAAACAACCCAATTGTCCACCAATAGATGAATAGTAAAAAAAAAAAAAAAAATGTGGTACATATGCACAAAGAAATCCTACTTGGACTTTAAAAAAGAAACTCCATCACTTGGGACATGGATAGAACTTGGAGGACATTATGTTTGGTGAAATAAACCAGGCATGGAAAGACAAATACCAAATGCTCTCAATTCCATGTAGAGTCTCACAGTCAAACTCATAGAAGCAGAGAGTTTTGATTACCAGGGGATTGCGCAGGGGAGGAGGCATTGAGGAGGAACTGGAGTCAAAGGGCACAAAATTTTAGATACAAAAAGTAAGTTTTAGAGATTTGGGGGTGGGGGGGAACACCTTGACTACAACAATGTATTGTTTGCTTGAAAATTGCTAAGAGAGATTTTAAATGTTCTCAACACAAAAAAATAAGTGTGTGAAGTAATGGATATATCAGCTTGATTTAGCTGTTCTACAATGCATGCATATTTCAAAATGTGTTGCACATCATGATACATGTAATTTTTATTTGTCAATTAAAAACAGAGCGAATTACCACAGACTAGATGTCTTAACATAGCAGGAATTTATACCAACACAGTTTTGGGAAACAGAAGTCCAAAATCCAGGTATTAGCAAGGTCAAAGACTCTTTCTAAATGCTCTAGGGAAGATCTTTCTTTGCTCTTTCTAACTTATTGTGGTTCCAAACATCCCTTGGCTTGTGGACTCATCACTTCACTCCCTGCTGCTGTGGTTACACTATCTCCTCTCTCTCAGTCTGTGTCAAAACTTCCTCTGCCTTTACCATGAAAAAACTTGTGATAGAATCTAAGGCCCACCCAGATAATCAAGGGTAATCTCTTTATTTCAAAATTCTTAATCATATTTGCAAAGACCTATCTTCCAAACAAGGTAACATGTATAAATCCCAGGGAGTAGGTAGAGAAAACTGGTAGGAAAAAAGTCCAAAGGCATTTTGCAAGGTGTCCTATTTTATTGTATACAGTATAGTCTCTCTCCTGTAGCTACTGCAAAATGCCCTTCTTGGTGATTTAGAATCGTATTGTTCTATCCTATAGATCCATACCACTTAATCATCTGTGAAATTTTAAGAGCGATTCTAGCAAAGAGAAAGTCATAGAAAAGTTTCATTCATAGAACTATGTGTAAATTTACTCCAATTTTACAACTGAAAAATATTAGCATACTTAAAAACTCTTTTATATCTTTGGATCACGTCATCAATTACAATAGCTTTCTGAAAGTACAGAGATCTTTAAATTAGTCAAAAGTCAACTATGAATCACTGAAGGAAATGTTAACATAATATTTCTAAAATGTGTTAATAGTAATACAGAAAATGCTCCTAAGAGATGGAAAGCAAAATAGCTAGTGAATTCCTGATCATTAAAGCAAAAAGAAAGTTGTTTCAAACAATATAAAACAAGATTAAACATACCCATCTTTGGTCTGATCCACCACACCACTCAATAGTTCCACAGTCTTTGGGTTAGGCTGGCTTTCTCCAAAAATATTCAAATACCGAGTGACGAAATCAGTAGGAGACATAAAAAATTCACCATTTTTTTCAATGCTTGCATACTGTTTAAAAAAAGGAAAATTAGAGAAATGATACTTTATATTTTTGATTCTCCAAAGTATATAATCGTAGAAACAAGATGTGAAAAGGCTAAAAACATTCAAAGGATAAAATATCAAATATTATAATGTACTCTTCACAATAGTAGCTGTCTGCCATCACTTCAAAGAAAAAATAAAAACATATTAAGTTTGTCAAACTTCATGCTTATACCACTGGTTCTCAACTGTGAGCACTTTTCCCCCACAGGGCACATCTGGAAGTGTCTGATGACAATTCTGACTGCCCTAACTTGGGGAAAAGAGACGTTACTGGTACCTACCATATTATGACGCACGGATGACCCCTTTACAACAGTCATCTAGTTGACAAACTCTGGCTTACTGAAATTTAGAAAGACAAGTCATGTCTTTTGGTGGGGAGGGTAAGACATACAGCTTTCCTAAAAAATGAAATTAATTATGAAGTATTAAAACAACTAGTTGGGAGGCACTAGGATGAGATGGTTCCAGCACCTTGGGTTCCTATGTAACTATGTAAGCAAACCCAAGTCTGACTCAATATCAACAGTGAAACAAACCCTATGCTTAACCAAACTGAACCCACCAAACTGACCTCCAACTAGGGACTTTCCACTTTAACCAATCAAATGTATTTTCTTTGCCCCAGTTCCCTGAACACACTATAAATGTTTCCCCTCCCGTCCCCTTGATGGAGGCCTGAACCACCTGTGCAGTCTGTTGCTGCTCAGTTCATATGAATCACTGGTTGCTCAAATAACTCATTAAAATTTTAACTTGCCTAAGTTTTGTCTTTTAACAGCAGCCATGGAGTACACGAGCTGCAAAAAGGATGACAAGCTAAGTTGGAAAGGAAACTGAGTGAGCCATGGCATCTTGTGTGATTCTCTGGAAGCGGCTAGAACTGCTGTCCAAGTTAATGTTCCCCTCACTCTGGAGTCACACAGAAAATCAGCCATGGTATGTGACCCTTCTTCATGGTGTCCTTACAGTGCTGCCTTCGGTGGGACATGTTCCAGCTCCAGTAAGGGAGAGCATGCTGACTCCTGTCCCGGGAGGCTCCAAGGGCTGTGGAAAATGCTGGGAAACAGTGCAAGGATCATGTGGCATCCTGCAGAAGAGGACGCGGTCTCCACATTCTCAGATAAAACAATCAGGGAGGGCAGGACAAAGCAGCTACAAGAACAGGATGGCAGGGTTAGCAGTCACGGTAATGGGGGTACACAGAGAATTGAGGTGCGAGGACAGCATCTCACCATCCCCTGTAACCTCCAAGTTAAGTCTGATTATAATAGTTTTTAAAAAGCCACTTGTCATCTCTACACTTCAGTCCCAATACAGACTAAGTAACCAGCACTGGAGTCTCTTGGGCTGGGCTGTGCCTCTCCCCACTTGAGTGGCTGTGTATAAATAACTAAGGTTTTCAGGGGCTCAGATTCTTCACCTGAAAAATGGGTACAATGATATTATTGGCTTCATTAAGTGTCACTAAAATAAATGACACCATCATTTAATACACTAACCACAATGCAGTACACTCAATTAGCACTTCATAAATGTTCTAGGTTATTATATTCCCATGTCCCAGTGAGTGACAGCGGCCACTGGTACAGTACCAGGGCAAGGATGTAATCAAGGGCTCTCTGTCAGCACCAGCCAAGGGGAGGATCTGTGAAAGTGCTAGTATTTTATTGTTCTTAATGAACATTTTTTAGCGCAGTGCACAAAAAGATAGCCCAGTAAACCTATCATCAGTTAGCAATTAATACAGTTTTTTAGACACGTAAAAGAAGAATATATTTTGATTTTCCTGAGGCAAAACAAGCTTGAAATATAAAGGATACATCAATACTAATTACAATAATCACATGATTTAAGAGTTATACCTATGTTTCCTTATGACAGCGATTAATTTATTTTAAAACACAATTTAACTTATTTCCTAGCAGTTAACACTTAGATTATTTCCAGTTTTTAATATTTTAAATGAACCAAAGATAGCCATCTTTGTATATAGTATCTGTCAGATACATGCAATTTCAGAAGGTTAGAGTCCTAGAAAAGAAATTGTTCAGGCAAAAGAGAGGGACTTTGAGGTTCCTGATAGTTATTATCACATTGCTCTCCAGAAAAGATCATGTCAGTCTGCACTCCCACCAACAGTGTGTGAACATGTCCTTCTCCCCTTTTGTCTAGCATACTGCAAATATTTTCCAGTTTGATTTCATTTTATAATTGAACCTGTAGATTTTTTTACCACTGCAATTTCTTCCATTACTTTTCATAGCTTAAAAAACAGTTTTTTCTCATCCCAAGAGTAAATATTAAAGCATAGTTTCTCTCAACTGTTTAAAGTAGGCTTATCTTTTACCTTTAAGTTTTAATACATCAGCCCTTGATTTCTGTGTGGGTCTGAGGTAATGCTCCTCCAACTTGAGTTTTTCTCATTTAATCCACTGGTTGTTTAAGGACCACAAACCAAATCATTTTTCCTTCCCCATTCTGTAGAGTGTATGTTTTCCACAAACTGAATTATCACATAGGCCCTAGGAGAAATCTTGACAAGGAGGTTCCCTTCCAGTGTTAGTGCTAACCAGCCAGGACAGCTTCCTAGGGCCAACACGAATTCTAAGGTTGTTTCAAGTCCACGGGAGAGCGCCACGATGGACTGGCAGCTCTGGTCACTGGGAAACGCTTCAGGACTACCCTTTCAATGGACCTGTCTATGCTTGCAAGATTACACAGGTCTTACTTGCTGCAACTAGAGGAACAGCTTGGTCAGGACAGGACTTTTTCCTGTGTTTTTCACTGCTCTGTCCTCAAATTCCAGGCTTAGTCATATGTATGTATTTAGTCATAATCATAGGTGAGTATTTTTCAAATGAATGAAAGGTTAAGAAATGCTATATTACTTTATGCTTGCAAATTCTCTATGCCTGATGATCAGTCCGATTTTCCCCAAATGACTTTCGGAATCATTGTCAAGTTGCCGTCTTCCACAAGAAAATTCCACGGAAAATGCAAAATAAAATTGCAGTGAAATATCACTACTCACCCACGAAAGAATGAAGAATAATAAATGTTGGCAAATACAGAGCAAATATTCTCAAACACTGGTGCTAAAAGAATAAGACTGGTAAACCATTTTAGAAAACTGCTAGACAGTATCTACTGTAACTGAAGATAACACACATAACCATACCTCGGCAATTTAAATCACAACTGAATCTCCAACAGAAATTTGTGTGTCCATAATACCAAAAAATATGCTAAAGTATCCACTGCAGCATTATTTGCAGTAGCAAAAATACTCAAAATAAGTCAAATGTCAAGCAGTCACTGACATAGTCACACAAGAAGGAAAAACAGCAATGAGAATGAGTCAATTCCAACTACACACAACCACAGAAATGAGTCCTTATGTGCCAGGCATGACTGAAACGTATTGTGAATGTTTAAATTTAAAAAAAAATGTATGACAGTAAAAGAAACACTGCCATTAATCCCCTTCAAAATACTACCCTTCCTTTCAAATACATTTCATCATCCTTGCCATTTTCTAAAGCAGTTCTCAAGGTCTCTTTCATAAGTGTCTTTACAAAGTGTGATCAAAAACATGGTGAACGCTGCCACCAAATGCCATCCAACAGAAAGGCAGACTGGTGAAAATATGACTGTGTCCGTAACTACCTGATTCACTGGATCTGGAACCAAGTGACTTCTGGTACTTTCCTAAAGTCAAATGACCAAACTAAAGACACTAAGAGGACTTCCAGAACTGCTTCAAAAAGTGGCAAGAACAATACAGTAAGTATGTTCCAAGCACACGGGTGGGGATGGAGGACATTTTGCACAGAATGGATAGCAATGTGTCTGCCATGTTCTTTTTTTTTTTTTCTTAAACATAAACACTCATTGTATTTTTTTATCACACCTTGGAAAAGTGAAAATAAAATAAACTAGATATGCTGTAGTGGGACTCAGTGGTAGAGCACTCACCTAGCATGTTCAAGGTCCTGGCTTCAACTTACGGTACAGGAGAAAAAAAAAAAACAAGAGAGAGCGAGAGAGAGATAAAGAGTATAAGCAAGCTAATAGAAGAATATACACTGTATGATTACATTTTAAAGAGTGAAAAAGCTAAAGCCTGGTGAGAGAAGTTAGACAACTGGCTTCCTTGAGTGGGCGTATGATGATAGGAGGAGCACTGGAGGTGTTCGGGGTGCTGGTTCTGTGGTATACACCTCCCCCGGAAACCTCTGTGCAGCTGCACATGCTGATCTGTGCACCTCATCTATACTTTAATGGCTTACATTTAAAAAAGAACACTAAGCTTTTACTGGTTTCATTTGTTTAGAGGTGATCTTTTAAGCAGTCATCTCTTAAATATAACAATATAGTAACTTGAGCACAGAAAACAGTTTTCTTCAGTTTGCAAAACCAGCTCATTACCAAGGCTGAAGCAATCTGTTTTGTGGTTCAAGATGCCAAAGGCCTCTTAGGTTGATAAAAAGAACATAGACTAGGGATTGATAAGGCAGCTCTGCTTCCTTGCAGCAATGAACAGAAGGTGGGGTGGGGTGGGCTATTTCTCACAGATTCCACAACTGGAGAACATCACTCGGCCGTTTTTTGGGACTAGCTGACCTGAAGTGACCTGATGTCTCCATCTCTTAATTTTTCAGGAGTTTTAATATAATTAAACATATGCCTACAAAATGGAAAGGCTATTAGGATTCCTTGTATATCCCTGGATGATACTAACTGTTGCTACCATGAAACACCACACTCAGTGAAGATATCAGGACGGGGACGCAGAAAAGGAACCTGTCATTTCACTACATGCATCTTGAGGACAAGGGTCCGTGAACTGTAAACCAGCCAGATCAGCATCTCCTCATACAGCTGCCCATTTTTGCCAGTCATTCACATCCCAGGGTTAAAGAGCAAATTCTTGTCTCTTTACCAACCCGTGGGAATCTCTCTGCATGCCAGTTCACTTCATCTGACCAGTCTTCACCTTGCTTTCCTGTTGTAGGGATGGACGAAAATGTAACTAAGAATATGAGCATGGATTGAGTATTTATGGTATTAGTGACTTACTGTTCATTTTATTAAATGCACAGTGGTATTAAGACCATGTAAGAAACTGTTTATTATTTGAAGCTGAATGCTAAAGTATTTAAGATGAATTATGATGATACCTAACACTGAGTCAGTAAAATGTAGTATACACGTATAAACTAAGAAGACAAATATTAATTTAAATTACATGCCTGTTACATAGGAGTTACTATACTACTCTATTTTCTATATGTTCAGAACTGTCACAATAAAAAGTCAAAAATATAATTAAGAACAAATGCGTAGTTTAAAATATTGCTATTTTTTAAAATGCAAATCCAATGTACACTTCTACATTTCCACCCAAAATATATATTGACACAACCTCATGAAAGGAAGTCTACCAAGAACAATCAAAAGCTTTTATCTACTGTCAACCTACCTTTTAACCCAATGATGAAATTGCTAGGAACTTCTCCTATGAAAATAATGAGAGCTACACATAAAAATACAGATACAAAGGTATTCATTACACTGTTGTTATGACAGCAAAGCAGAGGGGACAACTAAACATCCAATCACAGAGAACGGTTAAATTATGTAAAACAGCCACACACAGGAAAATCACACTGCATTAAGCACATCCAATTATAGGACAAGGTATTCAGAATATATTAGGTAAGGGGAAAATTAAACATAATACAGTAGTTTTTTCTCCTATCTCTTTATGAAGACATACCTAATTAAAGAAAGGGCGTGGGAGAGGAGGAGAGGGAAAGAGGAAGGAAGGGAGAGAAGAGTATGGGATGGGAGAGGGCGAGAGAGAGGGTGAGATGAAAAGTTACTTTTCCTTATACATCTTCATTAATGACATAAACTGATTCATTGCAAACAGTTTTTCAAACAAAGAATTAACTGTTTTTCTGGCTTTGCCTACGAAGGTTTTAAAGAGAGTGTCATGCTTTCACTGCCAGACTAAGAATCCAGTAACTCGCTACTACTGGGTAGAACGCCCCACTTCTGCCCAGTACCTGACTCCTATTTTCCCATCTTCCACATCAGAAATGTGGTTCCTGCTTAACAGTGCACACCCCATCACTGCCCTGGTTCTCGCCTCGACTCCTCTGTTCTTACTACAGACACCTCTTTGCACCCAGGCTGAACACGATGGTCACACTCACTCCCTGCTCTCTCTCTCTCTCTCATCCATTCTAAGAGGTCAGTCAGGTTCACCCAGTATTCCTCCCCAGTGTCTCACTTGCGCACTCTCCCACTGGTCCTGGAGCCACACCGTCCTCCAGCTCCGAGCGCCTCCAGTGGGTCAGGGCCAAGGCCCCTGCCTCAGGCCTTGCTGCAGTCCCATCTCATGCCCATCCTCCCATAACCAGATCACTCAGAAAACCCTCAGTGGCGACCTATTGTTTAGTGGCACACCAAACTCTAATTACCTTTCCAGCTTTGTCACCCACACCCTGTAATACTTAGCAAAATCCCTGGCACACAGCTGCATTTGAATAAACATTTTAAGAATAAGAAGAATCCTTTAACCTAGAGATGCCATTTTCTGCCAAACCCGTCTCCAAGCCTGCCCTCCACACAGCCCTCATCTCCTCTCCACTCTCCGGGGGCTCCTCACGTTCTCCCCACCAGCCTTCCGTAACCACTGCCCACAATGGTGACCAATCCTTCTTCCGTTTCCTGTGGTATCTGCTGTAACCACACAGGCAGACCCTTTGAATATGCTGACTTAGATTCTTTTTATGTGCTGGATGCTTGTAAATTTGTTCTGCACAAAATCTGAACTCCTCTGAGACAAGGGCATTGTCTACACTTCCTTTGGTCATCCTACTCATACCAGAGTTTCATGGTGCCTGGCTGAAACTTTAAACTGAGTGTCAACACTCAGTATTCATCTGTTTAAGTTAACATAAAGCAGCAACAAAGCATTAGGCAAAAAGAAAGGGAGGGGGAAAAAA
>RJWM01031584.1:0-22323 GCA_004363535.1 Dasyprocta punctata | reverse complement strand
GACTTTGAAGCCATCGGATTCTGGTGCTGCCTGCTGTGTCCCAGTGAGGAGGGGAGACTGGCTGGTGGAGATTCAGGTTGTGGTGAGTAGCCAGGATCCACTGGAGACTGACCTCTGCCAGGAAGATTTCAAGCATGCTAGGCAATTACTTTACCACTGAGCTACACACCCAACTCTTTAATAACTTCTTTCTGTTTATCGCAAGGAATATTTTTTGGTTTATTATAATTATATAAAGCTTTTGTTTTAAAATATTTGTTTAATTTGAAAAAGTGAGCTGCCAGAAGCAAAACTACTAAGTAGATAATGCTACAGGTTGTGCTCAGATACACTAAAAAAAACATGCAAGTTGTACTAGGTTCCTGCCCGTGGGAAATAATACTGTCGAAACTGGGAGCCATGGAAGGTTGTTCAGTTGGGGTGTGGTTTTGAGCTTTTGGAAGGCAATTCTGGCAGCCAGGTGCCATCCATTCAATCCAGGAGGATTTGTTGAACACCTGCCGTGTGCCAGGCAGTGTTGGGCACACTGTGTGACTCCAGTGTGGTTCCTGTCCCCACAAGCTCACAGTCTATGGGAGAGAGGATGTTTCAATGTGATGGCAAGATAGGAAGATACTCCAGGCTTGGTGGTGCACACCTGTAATCTCAGCACTCAGGAAGCTTAGGCAGGACAACCACTGTGAATTTGAGACCAGCCTGGGCTACAAAGTGAGTTCAAGGCCAGCCTGAACTGAATAGTGAGACCCTATCTCAAAAAGACAAAGAAAAAAAAAAAAAAGACAGGACCACGGCTGGGTGGTGGAAGCAGGGATTGCCCAGGAGTGGGGAAGGGCTGGGAACAATAGCCCAGGGAAACAGTGGAAGGATACTCCCGAGAGACACAGCAGCAACAAAATTTGGCCCTGAGTAAGAGGCACTGGTGTGTAGGGGAACAGAAGTTGGAGGGAACTCCAAGCCTCTTGGCTTCATTGGCTAAGGGTGGGAAGTTAGGATATCTAAGAAGAACACAGAGGCAACAGGGTTCGGGGAGCTGATGGGATGATTCAGCAACAAAACACCTGGGACGGAGCAGGTGAGGGCTCAGGACCTGGGGTGGCAGGAGGATCCCTGTCACTGGGCAGACAGGGAAAGCTTCTCGGAGGAGGACCCTGAACGGGGATGTTGGATATCATCGCAGCCACGCTCGTCATCATCTCAGCAGCTGACACTGCCTGAGCACAAGTGCCAGGCACTCCACCAAGTGCTGATGCCATCTTTAACCTTCAGAAAACCCCTGGAAGGTGTCGCCATCGGCTCTTACTTACAGTGAGAATCAGGCACAGAGAGATGTAGCTCACTGCCCCTGGTCACAGCTCAGAAGTGCACAGCTGAGTTTGAAACCTAGGTCCTTTCGTCCCCAGAGCTCATCAGGAATGGGAGGGATCTCACGTGGGAGGACTGAGAATTGTTTAACAACTGGCTTTCTGAAGAACCAAGGATCAACCACCCAAACAAACCCCCTGCCCCACCCCAGTCACTTCCATGGTGTGCAGACTCAGTGTGGCTGCTCTGGTGTCACTGAACGTGGACTGGGAAGGGGTGCTTATAACTGGCTGTCTGGGGAGAGATGGTGGCAGCCTCCAGTGCGCTACTGGCTGATACAAATGAGCAGGGAGCAGGAGTGGGTGGCGGGTGGAAGCCGGGGGAGTCACTCTGGACCAGAGAGGCAAACTGTAAGGTCAGGCTGTGACTGATGGCCTCGAACCCCAGAACTGGGGCTTAAGGACCAGGTGGAATGGATGGCATTGATGCTCATATGGAGATCTTTTGCAAAAGATGAGAACACAGTTGGACATGGTGGCACATGCCTTTAATCATAGCACTCTGGGAGGCTGAGGCAGGAGGATCTCTAGTTTGGGTCCAATTTGGACAACTTAATGACTTAGCATGACCACATATCCAAATAAATAGTAAAAAATACAAGGGCTGTGGTTATTGCTCAGTGCAGAGGACCTGGGTTCAATCCCCAGTACCTCCCCCCAATAAAAAAAAGAATCCAGAGTGGCCAAAGAGAGTGGAATAGTCATATTAATGATCATGTAGAAAGAATCCTTCAGTAGTGGGAGTGCTTGCAGAGTACTGGGCACCATGCTTTAGGTGTGTTACTTCCTTAATCCTCCAGCAACTCAAGAAGTAGGTAGTTACACCTCCCCCATTTTCCAGAAGAGAAAACTGAGGCACAGACAAGTTAAGCAAGTTGCCTAATGTCACACAGCTGGTGTGTGGCAGAATTAGGCTCTGGCCCAGGGAACCTAATTCCAGAGTCTGCTATTTATTTATTATTTATATTTAACTTATTTGTTGGTTTAGTTTTGCAGTACTAGAGATTGAACCCAGGGTCTTTGCATTGAGCTACATTCCCAAACCAAAAAAAAAAAATTTAATATTGAGACAGAGTCTCACTAAGCTGCTAAGTTGCCTAGCCTGGCCTTGAATTTGTGAGCACAGCGGATAAGAGCACAGACTCTGAGCTGTTGTCGTGGTGCATACCTATAACCCTGGAACTCTGGAAGGCTGAGGCAGCAGGACCTATAGTTTGAGTCCAGCCGGGGCAATTTAGTGACTTAGTGAGATTTTGTCTTAAAAAAAAAAAAAAAAGGACTGGGCTTATAGCTGTATGAAAGCCTTGGGATGAATCCCCAGTTACACACACACACACACACACACACACACACACACACACACGTGCACATGATCATGAAGCACTTACCTCATAAGATTGTTAGATATTAAATGGAAAATGGATGAAAATCACATATTCTATTAATCCCAGCACTCGGGAGGCTGAGGTAAGAGGAGTGTTGTGAGTTCAAGGCCGGCTTGGGCTACAACGTGAGCGCAAGGCCAGCCTGAGCTACATAGTGCAACCCTGCCTCAAAAACTAGGGCCGGGAGTTTGACTCAGTGGCTTAAGCGCCTGCCTGGCAGGTGCAAAGTTGTGAGTTCGATTCCTGATGCCGCAAAAAAAACAAAAAAAAAAAAAAACAAAAAAAACAAAAACAAACTAATAACATTACATATTACATAACTGTTCAGTAAAGTAGTGGGGAGGGAGGTGCGTATCAGTCTGAATGCAGTTGGGGTGAGGTCGTTGTCTCCTGAGAATGACAGCTGTGAAGGAGGAGAGCCCTTCGAATCCAAGAAAGAGCTGCATCTGGCTGAGGGGCCAGCCCTCCTGTGCTGTTTCCCAAGGCTGAGGAGAGGCCTGTGTCCTGCTGTCTCCCCCACAGCGCAAGGTTTCCATGTACTGACAACTTCTACGTCAGGACTGGCCCTGAGGTCTGCAGTTCCCAGCCAGTGGGGAGGGAAATTGTGACGGAAACACAGTGACATCTGCCGGGCACCTTGAAAACTACCAGTTCAAGGTGGTGGACAGTTGGACCAGTCAATGCAGCAGCATAGACTTCCGCGAGGTCACAGCTTTCTTAAGCGAAGTCTCCTGTTATTGTCCTTATAAAGGGCAAGCACCACGCGGAAATGATTGTGGAGCAGGAAGCGAAAGTGGTGGTGTTCAGCCTACTTCTAGCCTCTGAGCAGTCATGTTGAGTCCTGTCAGGTACATGGATTCTGTCAAGACATTTTTAGATATTTAAGAATGAGCTCAAGGCTGGGTGTGGTAGTGCACACCTGTAATCTCAGCACTTGGAAGGCTGAGGCAGGAGGATCATTGCAAATCTGAGACCAGCCTGGACTACAAAGTCAGTTTAAGGCCAGCCTGAACCGCATAGACACCCTATCTTAAAAAGACAAAAAAAAAAAAAAAAAAAAAAAAAAAAAAAAAAAAAAAAAAAAAAAAAAAAAAAAAAAAAAAAAAAAAAAAAAAAAAAAAAAAAAAAAAAAAAAAAAAAAAGAATGAACCCAAAAGTTTTTTTCTTTCCATTTGTATGCATTACTTTTCAAGCAACTGCTAAATTGTTAGGGTACACATACACTAGTTGTACTGATGTGACTATTTTTTTTTTTTTTTTTGGTACCAGGGATCAAACTCATAACCTCACACTTGCCAGGCAGGTGCTTGTGCTACTGAGCTAAACCCCCAGCCCTGATGTGACTATTTACTAAACAGTTGCTTGCATTTTTGGGGAGTAGTGGTGGTAATAATGGGAATTGAACGCAGGGCCTTCACACTGAGCTAAGTCTCCAACACAACACCTCTCCCCCACCTTCTCACTAAGTTGCACAGGTTGGGCTTGAACTTGTGATGCTCCTGCCTCAGCCTCCCAGAGTGCTGGGATCACAGGCATGTGTCACCATGCCAGGTTTATTGCTTTTGAGGTGGGGGAGGATGGTTAGGGGCACCATGATAAAACAACCAAGATGCCAAGTGTGTCTTGAACCTAGAAAGTTTGGGGTTTCTGCATTGTGCTCTTTCAAAAAGTTGTCTCACAATCCTGTGAGATCCACACTTCCATTTTCTAGTGAGCCAAGAAAGACATGGGACTCACTTAGCTGCAGCCACTGGCTGGGACAGTGGGCTGGGGTGGGCACAGTGTGATTCAGACCAGATCCTGAGTGATTCTCAAGAGTGCAAGCCGCCTCCCTTGGGTGGGGCGGGGTGGGTGGGCACTGTGTAAGAGGACTAACCCAGGCACAGAAAGACAGATGCCACACGTTTCCCCACACATGGGGCTCAAAACATTCGTCCCATAGCAGAGTAGAAGAGTGGCTCCCAGGGGCTGGGAGAGCAGGCGTAGAGCAGGAGGACATGGCCTTGAGGAACTCTTGAGTCGCCCTGAGCCTCCATTTGTTCCCCTGTGGCTGGGCTGCTGGCAGATCCTCCTTCGTAGCTGTTCTGATAATTCAGTGTGTGAATACAGTGTAGAGCAGAACTGGGTGTGCGCGGTGTCGTGCAGTCCCCTGCCGACTGCTATTGCCAGAACCCCGAGGATGTGTAATCTATAATAAGCAGAAAGGAATTTGGTTCATGGTTTTGGAGGCTGGAAAGTGCATCTAGGTTTGGAGGGGTGGCATCTAGCGAAGAGGATCTTCTTAGTGTATCGTTCACGACCCAAGGTGGGAGGGTGAGAAAGGGTGAGCTCGAGAGAGCAAAGGAGATTTCATGGGGGGTTTGCCCTCTGCACAGCTGACCTGCTCCAGAGGGGAGGGGACACCCGCCCATCTCCACTGCGAAGCCTCAGGATCCAACCTGCTGCGTCGGGGACTCAGTGTCAGACATGTGACCTTTGAGGGAGACACTGGAACCATAGGGCTCTGGGTTCCATCCCCAGCACCTCTCCCCTCAAACAAAACAAAAAACACAACACATGATGAGTCACAATGAAAACGAGCTACCCATTTAATGGACACTTACTGACATCTACGATGTATACAGGAGACAATGCAGTAGGCTTCGAAATGTAGCAGGGAACAAGCAGAAAAAAACTCCTCCCTGGTGGGGCTGATGTTCTTTTATTTTTGAGACAAGGTCTCACTATGCAGTTCTATCTGGCTTTGAACTCACCATATAGCCTAGGCTGGCCTTAAAATCACAGGTGAACCTCCTGCCTCAGCCTCCTGAATGCTGGGATTACAGGTACTTGCCACTACACCTGGCTGGGCTAATGTTCTAGCAGGTCATAAACTGTCAGCATAATGCGTAAGTAAACCATAGAGTAATATTGCCTAATACTGTTAGCCACATATATAATTTTATTGATTATCTTGTGGTGCTGGAGATGGAACCCAGGGCCTTGTGTGTGCTAGGCAAGTGCTCTACTACTGAGCTTCACCCCTAGATACAAAGTAAAATTAGCATGTAATTTAAAGATTTGCAGTATCACTGCTGTAAGGTAAAAAGAGCCAGGCATAGTGGTACATACCTGTAATCTCAGCTACTCAGGTGGTTGAGGCAGGAGAATTGCAAATTTGGGTCCAGCCTGGACAATTTAGCCAGACCTTGTCTCAAAAACAAACAAACAAACAAACAGGGTTGGGGATGTAGTTCAATGGTAGAGCACTTTTTTAGTATGTGAAAGGCCCTGGGTTCCATTCCCAGCACTGCAAAACTAAAACAAAAACAGGTGAAGATATTTAATTAAAATCACCTTAAGTTTATTTAAAACTATATTTGTAATAAAACTGAAATTAAATATAACTTGAAATTACTTTAAATTTTTGTGTGTGTATGGTATGGAGGATTGAACCCAGGAGCAGTGTACCACTGAACTATATCCCTAGCCACCCCTGGAATCCTTTTTTTGAGATAAGGTCTTGCTAAGTTGCCCAGTTTGGCCTAAAATTTGCTATCCTCCTGCCTCAACCTCCTGAGTAGCTGATATTACAAGCCTGTGCCAGCACACCTAGATACTTTAAATTTTCTTTCTTTCTTTCTTTCTTTTTTTTTTTTGAGACAAGGTCTCCCTATTTGGTGTAGGCTAGCCTTGAACTCACTATGTAGCTCAGCCTGGCCTTACTGAGTCCCTTGGGCCTATCTTTTTTTTTTTTCCCCAGTACTGGGGATCAAACTCACAACCTCGCACCTACCAGGCAGGCGCTTAAGCCACTGAGCCAAACTTCCAGCCTTCTCAGCCTGGCCTTAAACTCATGGTGATCCTCCTGCCCTAGTCTCCCAAGCAGTGGATTTATAGGAATGTGCCACCTTTCTGGCTTGATTTGTATTGTTGGGACAATACAATGTACTGTACAACGTAACTCAGTTTTCAGGCATGGGGTTACAATCTTGCCACACCTAGTATAATTTAAAAAACTTAAAACATTAAAGCAGTATATCCAAAATATTATCACATCACCAAGAGGCATTAACCATGTTTCAAGTCCTCAACAGCCACACAGGGCTGGTGGCTACTATATTGGATGGCACAGGTGTCCAGAATATAGGAAGGTAATAAATCCTGTGCAAAAATGAAGTTAATTCTGGGGCAGAGTTCCCTGGAGCACCCTGAGTGTAGGAGGGGACAGTAGTTAACCAACCTTTTTTCTCTGCCCTCCTGGCTTGTTTTCCTGGCTCTGCAGACCCCTGAAAGATCCATACCCTTTGGAAATGCCATGGCTTAGGGGCAGCCCCTTAGCACTGCCGCTTCTCTAAGACATGGTGTATGCCCTCTGTTCCCAGGCTCGGCGTGCTCTCCCTTGAAGAATGCTGTCAGGCTTATGGCTGGAAGGGGGAGGGGCTGGGTGAGGTGAGTGAGGGTTGGGCCTGTCTTTATTTAAGTTTGACATTTTGCTCATCAGAGATTTATTTGCATTAATTTAAAAACATTTTTTTTTTAAAAAGCCACATGCCATCAAATCTGGCCTCTCCTAAAATGTATAACCGAGCGGTTTTTAGTATATTTCCAGAATCCTACAACAACCACCACAATCAGTTCTAGAACTTTTGTTACCCAGGAGTCAGCCGTTGCCCATTCTCCCCCACCAGCCCCCAGGTAGTCACGGAGCTACTTTCTCCCTATGAATCTGCCTGCTCTTCTCATTTCCCGTAAATGGAAGGCGGCCTCTTGGGATGATCTTCTTTCGCGTAGCACAGTGTATTCAAGGTGCATCCATGCCGTGGTGTGTTTCAAGACCAAGTAATACGCTTTTCTTTTGTGGCAGTACGGGGACTGTCCCAGGCGCTTGCACACGCTAGGCAAGTGCTCCACCACTGACTGGGCTACATCCTTGGCACTGTTCTGTTCATGTTTTATTTTGAGACAGGGAATCTCACTAAGTTGACCAGGTTGGCCTCGAACTTGTGATCCTCCTACCACAGTCTTCCAAGTAGATGAGATCACACATGGGGGCCATATACCTGGCTTGAGGAATATCCTATTGCATGGATGTGCCATACTTTAGCCATTCTTCCGTTGATGGATATTTGTGCCCACCCCCTGCTTTTTGGGCTATCCTGAATGATGCTACTGTGAACATAGGTTTGGGTGGACATACGGTTTTCATTCTTTTGGGCTTTCAATTAATCTTAATTTTTAAAATATATAGCACAAAGAAGTTATTTAACTTGATGACTAGTTTTCTGAGGGTGCCCCTTAAAACTTGTAGCTGGGAAAAGTGCCTCATTCTCTTCAACCTAGTCCCCCCTCCTCTCCGCAAGTCTTGTCTCTTGCTGACTTTGGGGGAGTTGCTCCACCTCTCAGAGCCTGGGTTTCCTCCTGTGTTGTTAAAGTGGAGGTAATCCCTGTACCAACGCTGGGTTGCTAGGAGGATACAATGAAGATGCTCATGTCAGACCCAGGAGAGTCCCTGGTGTACAGTAGCTTTACTAAGGTTTTCTACGGGGAGGCCTGGTGTTGGGCCTGGGCTTGGTGAGTGGGTCCCCAAAATGGCGGTGACCTAGCTCTGCCCTTGGGAGCTGGCGCAGCGGCCTCGAACTTCCTGCTGCTTCTCCTGAAAGACACAGGCTTTTCTCTGCTTCCCTGTCTCAGCCTGACGCCCCTACAAGGCCCTTGGAGGTGGGACCCAGAGCTGCTCTCCGTGGCCTCCCTGGCTCCCAGCACCTTCCGTCCGCCTCCCCCACCCTTCTGCCTCTCTCGCTCGGGCTCCCGCTCCCGCCGAAGGCCGTGGCTCCTGAGCTGCCATGAGGCCTGCTCTGTGCAGGGCTGAAGTCCAAAGTTCAGTCCCTTCGCTAAGCACACGGATAAATATGAACCTTGGAGAATTTCCCCAGCTCCAATGTAAACAGAGCAGGCAGGGGCCCTGATTCACTGGCCTCTGGGGCCAGGGTTGGGGGTTGGGGGTGCCCAAGGGCTTGGCTAGTGGGGTTTGGGGGGGCAGTGGGTGCAAGGAGCCTGGCTTGTGACTGCCAGCCGACCGGCAAGTAGACAGCCCACGCGGTGGGTGGGGGAGGCGGCCAGTCGGTGGCCCCAGGGCCGCGTGGCGCAGCGGTGGCCGAACCATGGTTTCTAAACTGAGCCAGCTGCAGACGGAGCTCCTGGCGGCCCTGCTCGAGTCGGGCCTGAGCAAAGAGGCGCTGATCCAGGCCTTGGGCGAGCCGGGCCCCTACCTCCTGGCCGGAGACGGCCCCCTGGACAAGGGCGAGGGCTCTCGAGGGGAGCTGGCGGAGCTGCCCAATGGGCTGGGGGAGACGCGGGGCTCCGAGGACGAGACGGACGACGATGGGGAAGACTTCACACCACCCATTCTCAAGGAGCTGGAGAACCTCAGCCCCGAGGAGGCGGCCCACCAGAAAGCGGTGGTGGAGACCCTTCTGCAGTAAGGCGCCCCTCCCCAGCACCCAGGAAGGAGTCCGCCGGGCCGCCCTGCGCTCCTGCCCCACTCTGCCCCTCTGCAAGTCCCAATTCCCAGGCCGGGCCTCAGGAAGTGGGGGTGTATGCGTCCTGGGGAAGCGCCGGGATGGAGGGAGAAGTGCAAGGGTCCACAGTCTAACCACCCGGAGAGCCAGGAGGTGGTGGAAAATGCTAGCCACCAGGGCCACTTGTGCTCCCCAGATCCTAACTTGGCTGCCGAATGCTCAGCTTGTAGCTTGGGGGTGGGGGTGGGGACCAGGAATCACCATTAGGGAGGTGGGACTAAGGCTGGGGTTTTGGGGGGCTTCCCTGGCCCCCCAGGGACTCAAACATTTGGGGCTGGGAAAGCCCAGGTCTTTCTTACCTGAGGCAGATTGGTGGGGCTGGGGGTGGGAGCTGCGCCTCTTTCCTGCACGCAGGCTGCATTAGAAGTCTCTGTTCATCCTGTACCCCCTTGCCGTCCTGTACCCCATCTGCTGGCTGGTTCCCCATCTCCTGGGTGAGAACTGGGTGGGTCCCGAGCTTGATGCCTCCCCTCTCCTCAGCAGAGCTGACCTGGTTACTAATTACCCATGCACTTTATTATTTCTCTTTTGTTTTATAAATTTATAAACGGCAAAAGGCTCTGATAAGGCCTGTGATCATTAACTTGTAGGGATGGCGGCCTGAAGAGGCCTGGGCCAACCAGCCTCCCACCCAGTGGAGGTGGAGGACGGGGACACTGGGGTGGGAGAGTGCAACCTGGGGGCTACAGGGACCACTCTTCTCTAAAGGTTCCATAGCTGTCGTCTCTACAGCTGTCTACTTGCAAAGCTTTAATTTACTGCTTGCTGTTGAGACTTCCTGTGTCAAGCAGCCCATAATGTTCAGGGGAGTCCTGGGAGGTTGCTGTTGAGGATCCTGCTTCACAGACAGGGAAACTGAGGCTTGGGGTGGGAAAGGAGCTCTGTCAGGGGCCAGAGGCCAGTGGGAGAAGAGGGTGTGTGGCTGAGGCGCTGGAGAAACTGCTCGGGACCCATCTCTTTTCTGTCCAAGGTCCTGATCCCGGCTTGCTGTGGGGGAGGGCTGGTGGACCCTGGCCTTCCCAGAGGAGTCCAGGAGCCTCCTGAGGCTCAGGACAGGGGGCAGGGGAGCAGTCAGGCCCCCTGACTTGGCAGGAAGAGGAGGACAAAGGGCTTCTGCACTGCAGGGGAGGGGCAAAGGGCCAGGCATCAGCAGACCCAGGGCAAACTGGATGGGGTGGGGCTGGGCCTGGTCTGCTTGGGGCCCAGGTGGGATCAGGAGCTTTGGGGTGCGGATTGGGGAAGGGGGTGCCAAGGTTCGTCTTACCTGGTTGGGTGGGGCCTCTTGACCAGCAGCCCCTTTGGTGGGGTGGTAGGATGGGGAAAGCTTGGTCTTCAGCCTTCGAGTGGGGGAGCAGGGGTCAAAGTGCTCCCTGGAGACTAGCAGAGACCTGGAAGCCTAGGCAGAGACAGAGGGGAGGAGGAGAAGAGAGGACGAGGGGAAGATGAGAGCGAGGGTGGAAAAGCCCGGCTAGCAGGGAGCCCCGGGGGAGAGGGGCTCAGACCCAGCTGGAAGAAGGGGCAGGGGAGAGAGTGAGGCAGCCAGGCAGGGAGGAGGCTGTGTGCTTCCCTCCCGCCTGGATTGGGTTTTCTTTAATGCTAACAGCATGCTATTTACTTTCCATTTAAATTTGAGATGTTGCTATAAATTATCAACCAGCTCCTTGTTCCTGTAGAGTTTATAACTAACTACCTGGGTTACTTATTGTTCAGGTAACAAAGGGGATCTGAAAAAAACGCCCCAGGGATAAAAGTGGGGCCTTTAGCCTTGGGGCAGGAGAGGGCACCCCAGGGAGAGGGTTGGGGAACCCCAGGGGGAAGGCCTGGGTAGTGGGGAGGTTGAGGCTAGAGAGATGGTGTGGATGCCAGACACCCGGTAGAGGCTGTTTCCCTGTAGAAGACGGTGTCTGGGAAGCGGCAGCAGCGGGTCTTGGGTCCCAGGTCTCCCGGGGGTGCCCCATTTTTGAGGCCATAACAGGAGCTTAAGTGCTGCCCTCAGATCTCTGCCCTTAATCCAGAGAAGAGACTTTGGGCAAATCTCTTCCCCTCCTCTGCCTGAGTTTCCCAACACAGACAGTGTATAAAATCCAAACTCCCTGCCTTGGTTCTGTCCCTTCAGGGATAAATCCCACCAACTTCCTTGACATCTCTCCTCCTCACCCTCTTTCCTCCAGCTGGCTTTGCTGTCCCTTAAGACACTGACTGATTCCTGCCTCAGGGCCTTTGTGTGTGCTCCTTGTCCTGCTGGAAACCCTGTTTTCTAATCTTCTCTTCCTTGGGCTCCCTGATTGCCCCATCCACAGGTGAGCTCCAGCCCCAGTCACTCTCTTTTCACCACTTTCATTTACTCTCTCTTGTCCTTTATCATTTAGTTTTATTATCTTACTTGTTTTCTCTCTCCTGCCAAGAAACCAGGGAGCTCTTCAAGGGCAAAGCCTGGGATGTGTTGTTCACCACCCAGAACCCCAAAGTGTAGCCCCCTGCCTGACATGCAGCACGAATGAATAGATGAGTGACCAGGGTGAGCAGAGGCCTTGGAAACACCTCCTGCCCTTGCTAAAGGAGCAACCAAGAATGAGAGCTCTTTCTTGGGGGGTCCTCACAGGTCCTTCTTGTCCCTGAACATTTCAAATCCCGACTGGGAAACACTGTTCCTCCCTGTCAAGCAGCACCAGGGGACTGTGACCTAGAAGGACTGTAGTGGAGGCAGGACAAAGGATCTAACATCCCTGAGTTCTGGTCCCAGCTTGTCTCTTTCCAGTTCAGGCAGGTGGTTTCCATTTTCTGAGCCTTAGTTTCCTTTGCAAAACAGAGATGAAACTAACAGAGCATTAAATAACATGATAATAAACTGGGTGTGGTGGTGCACGCCTGTAATCCCAGCACTCAGGAGGCTGAGGCAGGAGGATCGTTGAGAGTTCTAGGTTACAAGGTGAGCTCAAGGCCAGCCTGAACTGCATAGTGAGACCCTGTCTCAAAAAGATGATAAATAAGCCGGGCGTGGTGGCGCACGCCTTTAATCCCAGCACTCGGGAGGCTGAGGTAGGCGGAGCGTTGTGGGTTCGAGGCCGGCTTGGGCTACAACTCGAGCACAAGGCCGGCCTGAGCTACATAGTGCGACCCTGCCTCAAAAAACCAGGGCTGGGTGTTTGGCTCAGTGCCTTAAGCGCTTGCCCTGGCAGGCGCGAGGTTGTGAGTTCAATCCCCGGTGCCGCAAAAAAAAAAAAAAAAAAAAGATGATAAATAAATAAATAAATAAATAGCATAATACTTGCAGAGTTGCATATATAGTATAGGCAAAAACTGGTAGCTGGCCTTCCTATTTTAGATAGTTCCATTTTACAGGTGAGCAAGTTAAGGCTCAGAGAGGCAAAGTGACTTAGCCAAGGTAACTGTTTCAAGTAGCAGGGCTTGGACTTGGGCCTGAGTCCTCCCGTCCCACTGCCTAGCACCCTTGAGGTTGCATCCCCCACCCCATCATTCTCGCTCTTCAACTCTAGCCGCACCCACCTCTATACAGTGCTTTAAAGCTCATAAAGAGCTTACAAATGCACACAACTCTTTTTTCTTCTTGATAATCTCTGAAATATGAAATATCTTTAGCTCTGTCTCACAGACAAAGAAACTGAGGCACAGAAAGGTTAAATAACTTCCCAAGGCTGCTCAAAGAGTAGGTGGCTGAGCTGGAATTTGAACTAGGATCTAAGGCCCCCACACTGAGAATCTGGCTTCCCCTTCAGAGGAGCGGCCTCCAGGTCCCGTGACCTTGGACACCAGAGGGCAAAAGCCCCCAAACCGTGTCTATCTGGTTGTCCTGCATGGGGAGAGACAAGAGGCAGGGTATAGACAGATCTCCACCCTTCCTGGGCTCTACTGTGGCACTCTGGGGGCCACAGGTGACACTGCTGGTGAAGATGATGAGGATGACAACAACATTGTTTACTTACTAAGCCCTACAATGGGGCCTAGCCTGCTCCAAACTCTCCATCCCCATTTGGCACTTGTTGAATTCTCCAGAGAGCAGCATGAGGTAGACATGGATTTACCCTATGATTAGGCAAGTGGCTCATGGGAAATCATACCCAGAGCCTTGGCCTCTTAGTTCTGAGTTGGAGAAGATGGGAAGATTGTGTGTGTGTGTGTGAGAGAGAGAGAGAGAGAGAGAGAGAGAGAGAGAGAGAAAGAGAGAGAGACAGAGAGAAAGAGAGAGAGAGAGAGACAGAGAGAGACAGAGACAGAGAGACAGAGACAGAGAGAGACAGAGAGACAGAGAGAGAGAGAGAGAGAGAGAGAGAGAGAGAGAGAGAGAGAGAGAGAGAGAGAGAGAGAGACAGAGAGAGAGACAGAGAGAGAGACAGAGAGTCAGAGTCAGAGTCAGAGTCAGAGTCAGAGTCAGAGTCAGAGTCAGAGCCAGAGAGACTGATTCAGTAGGTTCTAGAAAAAAATATGACGTCTTCCAGAAAAGGGGAAGACAGGCCCTCTTGGCTTTCTGTCTTTTTGCTGGCATTTTAAATTCACTTTTGTTGTTGTCATTGTGAATTTGTTGTCCACCTCTATCTACTAGCAACTGTTTTAAAACATCAAGTTCAGAGTAGCTCACTTGAATCACAACCATTTTCGCTTCTCATTTTCCTGTGTGGTCTTTATAATAAGCGTAGCAGTGTTGTCATGCCTGTCTGTGGAGGGTGGCTGGGCTTGGTTTTATCTTGTTTGACCTGTTGACATGGTGTGGGAGGAATGAGAGAGAGAGAGAGAGAGAGCGAGCAGCAGAGAGAGAAACAGGGAGAGAGACAGAGAGAGAGAGAGAGAGAGATGTGAGAGAGAAAGACAGAGAGAGAAAGAAAGAATGAATGAATGAATATATAAATATCCAAGTGACAGTGGTAGAACTGAATCTTTAGTTTGGGCCTAACAAACTAAAGCCTGACACTATGACACGTCATCTTCTCTGGAAAGGAGACGGGAGTGGAGAGAGAAAGGCGATGGCAGCAGATGGGGAGGAGGGAGGCCATCAGATAAACATGTTTGCCAGAAGCACAGGCTGGACTTTGGACTGCCCTTCCCACCTAGCTCTGACTCCTAGCTCGGACTGGCACCTGGGAACGGGGCAGGTGGGGAAGAGAGGCTCCCAGGAGACCCTGAAAGCAGGAGAGAGAGAAGCTGGGAGAGGCCTAGGGGTCCCTGCAACGTGATATATATGTGTGTGTGTGTGTGTGTGTGTGTGTGTGTGTGTGTGTATGTGTATATTTGTTTCAGTACTGGGAATTGAATCCAGGAGTGCTCTATCACCAGCCATATCCCCAGCTTTTTAAAATTTTGAGGTAGGGTCTCAATAAATTGCCCAGGGCCAGGTGTGGTGGCACGCTCCTGTAATCCCAGCACTCAGGAGGCAGAGGCAGGAGAATCATTGCAAGTTGCAAGTTTGAGACCAGCCTTGGCTACAAAGTAAGCCCAAGGCCAGCCCAAACTGCATAGTGAGACCCTGTCTCAAAAAACAAACAAACAAAAGTTGCCCAGGCTGGCCTTGAAAGTTGTGATCTTCCTGGTTCAGCCTCCCAGAGTGCTGGGATTACAGGCATGTGACCCAAGAGCCAGCTAGGTCACCTTGGACAAGTGACTTCATCTTTCTGTCTGAGCTTCAGTTTCCTCACCTATGGAGTGGGCTTCTGTGCCATTCTTCCTTTCTAAGATTGCTGTGACATTTAAATGGCCAGCTTGCAGCACAGTGCTGGCTCAGCAGATACTCAAGGAACATTATTGTCACCATTATCATTTTGCATGCAAGAGGGACTCAGCAGATCTACTGTTGATCAACTTATATTTGTCTGTCCCCACGTAGTTTTCCTCCCTGCCTATCTGGGAATCACTGATAAAAAAGAAAGTGAGTGGTCAGAACTGAAAGCTGACCATGACAGCTCTTTCTGAAGGCCTGAGGGGGCCAGGCATGAGCTGGTTTTTTTTTTTTTTTCCTTCTTCTTTTTGGGATGGGGAATCAAACATCAGCTGGTTTTTGTTGTTGTTTTTTCTTTTGTTTGTTCTGAGACAGAGTCTCACTAAGTCACTAAACTGCCCAGGTTAGGCTTGAATTTGTGATCCTCTTGCTTCAGTCTCCCCGAGTTCTGGGACTACAACACTTGTGTTACCATGCCCAGACTGCAATTTAGTTTTGAATATTATATACTAATATTGGCCCTCTGCATGTACAGGTTCTGAATCCAGGTGTTCCAAATCTGTGAATTCTACTAACTATAGATGGAAAATGGCTGGGTGTGGTGGCACACACCTGTAATCCAAGCACTCTGGGAAGATGAGGCAGGAAGATTGTAAGTGGGCAACCCTGTCTCAAAACATAAAATAGACTGGGAGATACAGTTTAGTACAAAGGTCCTGGGTTCAATCCTTGGTACCAAAACAAAATTAGAAAAAGAGTTTAGGGTTGTTACTCAGTAGACAGCTTGACTAGTGTGTGTGAGGCCCTAGGTTTGGTCCTCAGTGTTACCAGAACAAACAAACAAACAGAAAAGAAAATATTAGAAAACTGTGTCTGTACTGAACACATACAGGCCTTTTTCTTGGCACCATTCTCTAAACAATGTCTTTATATAGCATTGATATTACATTAGGTGTTGCCAATAACAAAGTGATTTAAAGTATACAAGAAGACATGTGTAGGTTATACGCACATACAAAACCCTTTTATACAGGGGACTTGAACATTAATGGGTTTTGTTACCCATGGGCATCCTGGGACCTCTTAAGGATATCAAGGAATCACTGTACAGCTTATAATATATGACTTAATACTGTAATTTCTTTCTTTTTTCCTTCCTTCCTTTCTTCCTTCCTTCCTTCCTTCCTTCCTTCCTTTCTTCCTTCCTTTCTTTCTTTCTTGGGTCCTGGGGATAGAACCCAGGGCCTAGTGTTTGCCAGGCAAATGCTCTACCACTGAGCCACATCTTTCACATTGTTAACATTTACATTTATTTTGAGACAGGTTCTTACTAAGTTGCTAGGCCTGCCTGCCTTGAACTTGCAACCTCCTGTTTCTTTTTAAAATTAGTACCTATTTAGATTAAACAAAAATGTGGCTCATGTTTGCAGTACATCACGATGACATTCATTGTGGGGAGGTGATGTATGCACATAACACACCTCAGGCTTTTTATTCCCTTAACTTCTTCTACCTCTCCCTCCCTCCACCTCTAGACCCTCTTCCAATTCACAGAAACGCTAGTTCCCTGTTTCTTGTTACCTTTTATTTTGCATGCTTTGGGTTTCTCATATAAGAGAAACATGCTTTAAAAAGTACAGAAGAGCTGCAGAGAAAACTGTCCCTGTCATCATGTCCCCAGTACCCCCTACTCTGTGGTGGCACCAAGGCCTCCAAGTGCTTGTGTGTCCTCTGGTATCTTATGGGTACACAGACAAATACGGGGGAAGGCTGTTTGCTTTCCAGACCCCAGATGAACCGTCTGGCTGCAGGCAGAGCTCCTACTGCGGGGCATAGGAAGGAGGTCCCGGAATGTCAAAGGTGTCTTTTGCTGGGTGCCCTGGTTGTTCCTAGTCCCATGGTGTGGCAAGCAGTGAACAGCACGTGCCATTTGTCACATGGGCAAATATCAGAAGGCTCTGATTCTAGGAGCAGATTTCTGGGTCAAGCAGGAAGAGGCCAACACAGGCTTTGGAATCACACAGACCTGGGTTCAGTTCTCAGTTCTGAGCCAGGCTTGGTGGTGCTTATCTGTAATCTCATGACACAGGGAGGCTGAGGCAAGAGGATTGTAAATTTGAGGGCCTTCTGAGCAATTTAGCAACTTAGAACTTATCTCAAAATAAAAATACAAAGGGGATGTGGCTCAGTCAGAATGTCCCAGGTTCAATTCCCAGCAATGTATACACATGCACCCCCCAAAACCAAAAAAACCCCCTCAGTTCTTCCTGTTTTAGCACTGTTGCCTTGAGATTTATTTGACACATGCATGACTTTAAGGGGTGGGGGTGGGGGTTTGAGAGAGTAGGAGAGGAAGAGAGAATTTACAGTACATGGCGTGTGTACTCTGATGCCTTCTATTCCCCACTGGGAGACCCACGCATAGCAAAGGACAAGGACATGAATCACAGATGCCTCCAGTCCCTGTGTCACTCTCCTGGGAGAATCTCAGTGCACAGAATGAGATTCTGGTACTCAAACACATGCAGTTTTGATCCGGTGAGGCCTCTGCGTGCTAGCCTGTCACCTGTCACCTCAGCACCACAGGAAAATCAGCCTCCTGCCCCCAGCTTTGGGAAACCAGCTGAGCTGCTGCCGCAGGCTCAGTGCACACCGTCAGGCATTTTGATCCTGCGTGCTTTTTCTTTTCTTTTCTTTTTTTTCTTTTTGCCTGATTGATTGACTTAGAACTGAATCCCTTTTGATGGTGTAGGAATCTGTGATGCAGGCCCTGTGACCTTAAGTGAGAGATGCAAGGGACACAAGCTTTCTAAGCCTCAGTGGGCCTGGCTATAAATTGGAACACTTTTCTACATTTTTTTTTGCAGTTTTTATTGCAGTCTGTGTGGCATTGGGAATCAAACTAAGGGGTGCTCTGCGATTGAGCCACATCCTCGGCCCCTTTTAGTTTTTATTGTGAGGCGAACTCTTGCTCAATTGCCCAGGCAGGACTTATACTTGAGATCCTCTTGCCTTGGGCTTAATTATAGGTGGGCACCAACAGGCCTGGCCTTTTGTTTTTCTTTTTCCGATCAGTTTTCCCCATCCCCCCTCCCATCCATCCTCCTCTCTCCTCCCATATATTCCCCCCCGCATCTGTCCACTCACTTAAGTACTCAGCAATGGCGCAGTCTATGTCAGACCCATTTGGGGTGCTGAGAACCAGATCATTGCTGCCCTAAAGTGTTCCCCACTTCCCACAGTGGAGAAGACAGACACATTTGAGGTCCCCAGGTGGGATGTGGTAGGGGGAGCTTTAATGGAGGCACCCAGGTGAGAGCTCTCCCTCCAGGGGTTGCCCAGCTTCCGGTGCGAGTCTCTTCCTGTCTACACGCGCCCGTGTGTCTGTGCGTCCACGGGGCTGCGCCCCAGCCTCCCTGTTCCTGACTCCAGATAAGACTCCCGGGCTCCATAACCACTCTCACCCGTGGTTCCCACGCTCAGGGCTGGCCCCCGTTCTGGAACCTAGGACTCCAGCCTCAGGATCCATGAGCACCTGCCAAGCAGACCCTGTCCTTGCCCCCTTTTCCAGGGAGGACCCATGGCGCGTGGCGAAGATGGTCAAGTCCTACCTGCAGCAGCATAACATCCCGCAGCGGGAGGTGGTCGACACCACTGGCCTCAACCAGTCCCACTTGTCCCAGCACCTCAACAAGGGGACCCCCATGAAGACGCAGAAGCGCGCTGCCCTCTACACCTGGTACGTCCGCAAGCAGCGAGAGGTGGCTCAGCGTAAGTACCACCCAGGCGGGTCCTCCCTGCAGGGATCGGGCCTCTCCTGACTCAGGTGGGGCTGGGACTTCACCCTTCATTAAGCAGACAGGGAGATAGAGGGGAAATCAGTGGGATTCCACCAATGTCCATGATTTGTCCCTGACCCGCCTTCCATTGCAACATCAGTAGGAGAGCTAGTGTTCATTGAGCACTTACTTTGTACCAGGCCCAGTGCAAAGTATTAAAGAATCTCCATGTGGTGAGCAGACTGTGGTGGGAAGGGTGATCTATTCCACTTCAGGGATGCAGAGGGCTCAGGAAGGTATACCTGGACACATACCTTCAGATTAGGTCTTAAAGTGTGAGTCAAATTTTGACCTATGGAGATGCAGAGAAGGGTGTTGCAAACAGGAGGAACACTCCAGTAAAGGGTCAGAGACAAGGTGGACACTCAGGGAACCTCCATTGTAAACCCAGGAAGAGTGGGGTGCACTGTTACTCGGGATGGTGAGTTTCTTTACCCAGGCCGCAGACTCCCCAAACTCCAAGTGCATTTTCATACTTTTGAGCACCCATCTACATGTCAAAGCCTTTTTTTTTCTTTCTGCACTGGGGATTGAGTTGAGGGTGTTTGCACTGAGTTACATCCTAGCCGCCTTCTGCTTTTTGGTTTGTTTGTTTTAAGACAGTGTCGCATTGTTGTGGCTTGTGTCTAGATGCCCCCCAAAGCCTCATGCAATCATAGGTGAGGCTTTTTCAGAGGAGGCTGAATTGGGAGTGTGTGATTGATCCATGGTGCAATTCTGGGAGTTAAGGGTGCTAGGATTAAGAGTCTGTGATTACTAAATCAGTCCACCAAGTGGTGGGGCACTGCTCTGATCCTGGTAGCTTGGATACAATATAGGGAACAGAAAGAGGCTTGTCTTGCCTCTTGTTGTTTTGCTATCTTCTGCCTGCCATGAACTGTTTCTCCTCTGCAATGCCGCCCTGCTGTGGAACTGACTGATTATGGACTGAAACCTCTACAAACTGTGAGCTAAATAAAACTTTCTCCCTTTAACTTTGGGTGTTGGGTATTTTGTCTCAGCAGTGAGAAAAGTAACTAAGACACTCATTAAGTCAATCTTGAATCCTCCTGCCTTGGCCTCCAAGAATGTGCCAGCATGCCTAGCTAAAACTTTTTGACATTTTTAAACTTTCCATTTTTCAAAATGGTTCTGGGAATTGAATCTAGGGTAGGGATGAAATTCAGAGCCTCATGCATATAGGCAAATGCTCTACTCCTGAGTTATACTCCCATCCCTTTTTAAAAATCTTTGAGACAGGGTCTTACATATGTCCTCAGGCTGGCCTTGAACTTGTGATCCTCTCACCTCAGTGCCTCCTCTTCCCCCACTAGCTGAGATTCTAAGTATATACCACCTACTGGCTAAGTTTCCAGTTTTTGGAAAAAGCAAATAAATACTTACTTTAAAAAAAAGAAGAGCCACGCATGGTTGTGCACATCTGTAATCCCAGTACTCTGGGAGCTGAGGCAGGAGGATGACTAGTTTGAGCCCAGTCTGGACAGCTTTGCAATGTAGTGAAATCCTGTCTCAAAATAAAAAGAACTGTGGATGCAGCTCAGTGTGAAGGCCTTGGGTTCAGTCCCTAATACCAAAAAATGAGCCCCCCCCCCGCAAATGCAACAACAGAACAAAAAAATAAGCAAAAACAAAACAATGCATACAATGTTTGGCACTTTACTTTTTTTTTTTTCCTTAGCAATAAATCTTGTACATTTTTTTTCACATTGGTATTGAGAGATTGGAGGTTCCATGATTTCTTTAACTGGCCACCGACCAAAAGACTTTTGGGGGCTTTCCAATCTGTGGTTATAAAGAACATCCTTATTTATATGAGCTCATGCTGGACATATGAGCCTGTCTGTAGGAGAAATTCCTAGAAGTGAAATTCTGGGTTACAGAGGTGGTACTTTACAAACCTTGATAGACACAGGAATGGTGGAGCGTGCCTGTGATCTCAGTAACTTTGGAGGCTGAGGCAGTAGGATTGCAAGTTCAAGACTAGCCTGGAGAACTTAGTGAGATCTGGCTTCAAAAGAAAAAAAAAGGGGCTGGAGGAGTAGTTCAGTGGCAGAGCGCTTGCCTAGCATGCATAAAGCCTGGTGTTCAGTTTCCAGCACTGAAAAAAACAAAAGGTGGTACCAAATTATACATCCATGAATAATATAGATCATGTTAAAAAATTAATGTGAAACATGTAATTAATATATAAATAAAAAATTACTTGTAATATTTATATATTATAATAGATCTTTCTTTCTTTCTTTCTTTCTTTCTTTCTTTCTTTCTTTCTTCCTTCCTTCCTTCCTTCCTTCCTTCCTTCCTTCCTTCCTTTCTGCCTTTCTGTCTTTCTTTTGGTCTTTCTGTCTCTCTTTCTTTCTGTCTTTCTGTCTTTCTTTCTTTCTGTCTTTCTTTCTTGTCAGGGTCTTGCTAGGTAGTCCAGGCTGGCCTGATAGGTATTTCTTGATTCTTACTCCGTGTCTACTACCCCTTACCCCAGTTATTGGAGTCTGCTTTTTGTCTTGGTTACTTTTACTTTTCTCTCATTGCTGGGACAAAATACCTGACAACCAAAATGAAGGAAGGAAAGGTTTATTTATCTTACAGTTTTTGGAGGTTTCAGTCCATAATCAGCTGGTTCCAAGGCAGGGTGGCATGGCACTGGGACAACGTCTCAAGGCAGCAGCCAGAGCAAAAAAGGTGGGGGGGGAACATGCCTCTTCTCCTTCCTTACAGTGTATGCAGGCCACCCCCAACTCCCTAGGGCAGATGTAACACTTACAAAATCTCTTTGCCCTCCTCTTACATAGGATGAGGATATTTACAAAGTAAGAACTCTGACTCCCTGCTGAGTCTCTCAGTTAAACTTCTAGACTTCTCAAGTTGACACAATGTATCAACCATAACAATCCTCCCGGATCAACTTGGCAACCAGACATATTTCTTTAAATCAGCCTCCAGATACAAAGGCATGCTTATTCTTAACATTTTGCAACTTGAACATTATAAGACAGCTTGACAATCCCTAAGAACAAACATTAACTCTATCAACATTATATTACATTAGAAACATAACATTTTGTCCTTGGACCTCCTAAGACTCATGAACATCCCTTTATGCAAAAGGCATTTAGTCCATCTGCTAGAGTTGCCAAAGCCCTAACAGTTTCAGCAATGCTGAAATGTCCAAGTTCCAAATCTCCTCTAAGATGGAAGACAAACTCTCAGCTGTGAGCCCCTGTACAAATGAAAACCAAGTTAAACACTTCCAACATATAATGGCACAAGATAAACATTACCATTCCAAAGGATACAAATGGGATACAAAGAATTGGGACCAAAGGAAGTCCAAAATCCAGCAGGGCAAACATTGAGTCCTATAACCCCATGTGCACCATCTGAAGCAATCTGGTTATGAGCTCCAAAAGGCTTGAGTGACTCCATCCCCATGGCACTTCAAGGGGCTTTAGCTTCCACAGCTTTTCTCTTGGGTCGGCTTTGCTCCCTTATGGCAGGTTTCCTTAGATGATC
>RJWM01031583.1:0-22280 GCA_004363535.1 Dasyprocta punctata | reverse complement strand
TCTCTCTCTTCCCAGTTAGCATGCCTTGCTGTTTGTAGCAGCCATGAATGGTGGCCCAGCCACCCCATGCTGCCTTGGAGCCAACTAAGTATGGAGCGAAACCCCCAAGAACTGTAGGAAATAAACCTTTCCTTCTCTAATTTTGGGCGTCAGGTATTTTGTCTCAGCAATGAGAGAAAAGTAACTAAAAAACTAAAAGCATTCCCTCTAAAATCAGGAAAAAGGCAAGGAGGCCCACTATCACCATTTCTGTTCAACGCTGTACTTGAAACATTAGGCAGAGTAACCAGGTAAGAGAAAGAAATAAAAGGGATAAATATAGGAAAGGAAGAACTCGAATTATTATTTGCAGATGACATGATACTTTACATAGAAGACCCAAAGAACTCTGCTAAGAAACTCTTAAAATTAATAAGCAACTTCAGCAATGGAGCAGGATATGAAATCAACATATAAAAATCATTAAAATTTATGTACACCAATAATAAATACAATGAGAAGGAAATTATGAAAACAATACCATTTGTGATAGCATCAAGAAAAATGAAATACCTAGGAATTAACCTAAGCAATGAAGTAAAAGATCTCTTCAAAATGGGAATTGAAAAAGGAGACTGAAGAGGACACTGGAAAATGGAAAATTTCCCTCTACTCTGGCATAGGCAAAACCAAACATGTCAAAATAGTTGTATTATTTGACATGGCCAGGGATTTGGCTCAGGGGCACAGCACCTGCCTGGCAAGTGTGAGGTCGTGAGTTCAATCCATGGTACCAAAAAAAAAAAGTCTTATTAAAAAAAATAGTTTAAGCAAAAAGTAAAACCAAACATCAAAAAATACTCTGGCAAGATTTACTCTATTCCTGTTATGATTTTTACACTGTGTCAACTTGAGAAGTCTAGAAGCTTAATTAAGTAACTCAGCAGCTCTACATCCTGGGGTATACAGCACAAGCAGTTACCTGTTCCTTGTGGCAATTTGAGAAGGTCAGAAGTTTGACTGAGAGACTCAGCAGGGAGCCAGGGTTCTTACTTTGTAAATATCCTCATCCTGTGCAAAGGGAGGCAAGGAGGTTTGTAAAGCTTCACCTACCCTGGAGGGAGGGGGGGGGCCTGTGTACTATATAAGGGAGGAGAAGAGGCTTGCTCTTGCCCCCTTTTACTCTGGCTGCTTTTGCTTGGCTGCTACCTTGAAGAGTTGCCCTGGTGCCATACCACCCTGCCTTGGAGCCAGCTGATTATGGACTAAAACCTCCAAAAACTGTAAGATAAATAAACCTTTCCTTCTCTAGTTTTGTATGTCAGGTGTTTTGTCTCAGCAACCAGTGAAAAGTAACTAAGGCAATTCCTTATTCAGGTGCCTGGATTTTTTTTTCTCAGAAACAACATAGCGAATAAGTCAGAACACTGATCCCTAAGTATGTGGCATGAAAACTCTAACTCTCACATCTCTACATATCAAAGTATTAGTTTTTATAAACATTTATGATTTAGTTACCTTAAGAATTCTATACTCCATTTTTAATCATACAAATCCCAAGAAACAAAATCAATTTGTGTTACACAAATCCAAATTTCTCAATCTGCTAATAAACCCCTTCTAACTCCTAGAAAGAACATTCTAGATTTCTTGCTTCTGCTGGCTCCAAATAACTAGCAGAAAGTTATCTACCCCAAGTGACAACTCAAATTATCTGTTCCTATTCGCTTGGCTTCTACTCAGTCCTCACTCAGACAGCTATCTACTTGTGGGCTGTCTTTTGTTCATTCCCAAAAACTTTTTGACAGTCTTTGAGAATATGCTCAAGTCCTTCCTCCTCCCTGAAGCCAAAATAATTGAATATATAAATTTGTTTGTTAGTTTGTTTCGAGACAGGGTCTCACTATGTAGTTCAGGCTGAACTTGAACTTGCACTGTTCCTCCTGCCTCAGCCTCCCAAGTGCTGGGATTACAGATCTGCACCACGATGCCCTGCGAGTACATAAAATTTTTACATAATTTGCATTTGCCCTAATGTTTCCAGTATTTTGGACTTATGGCTCCTAGTGCATCAAGTAAAAGACTACCATGTTTAGAGAGATGGTAAAGAGTTTGCTAAATGTCTACTGTCTACTTGTGGATATATGAGAGCCTATATAGTAAAGTAACAAAAACCAACTACTCCTCCTGGGTCCCAAAAAGCACCAGTGTTCGGAAGGTTTTACACACCAGTAGAAGTTCAGCAGTTAGGAGACTGTGTTTTCATGATGGACAAGGTGCAGTGACATGTGAAACTATGGAGGGCAAATCATGATGTGAAAATAGGAAGGTCTGGACTACAATAGAAGCTTAAATACTCAGATATATAAATAGAGAGTGATGACTCAGTTCATGAATAATTTTGTTTGTGAACAATTTGGTTCGGGAACAGAAGCACTTTTGTAAACGTTTGCTTTTGTTTGTGAACTCTGTAGCAGGTGATGCATCTTTTCCAGATTGTGAACGAATCAAGTCTGTGAACTGCGGCACCACTGTATGTATTTTGATGGATCCCAATGATCTCAGAAAAAGATGGCAGTCATAATTTCAGCAAATATCAATAAATATTTTAAATAATGTTAAGAATAGGCTTACTCAGCCGGGCATGGTGGCGCACGCCTTTAATCCCAGCACTCGGGAGACTGAGGTAGGCGGGGCATTGTGAGTTCGAGGCCGGCTTGGGCTACAACACGAGTGCAAGGCCGGCCTGAGCTACATAGTGCGACCCTGCCTCAAAAAAAAACTAGGGCTGGGAGTTTGGCTCAGCAGCTTAAGCACCTGTCTGGTAGGTGCAAGGCTGTGAGTTCGATCCCCAGTGCCGGAAAAAAAAAAAAAAAAAGAATAGGTGTACTCACTACTTTAGGAATCTTAACAACCTCTAATAAGATAGCAGTTTTAAAATGAATAGGAAGAAATAAAAAATACTACAAGAAATGTTAGCAATCTGATGTGCTATAACAAATGAACATAACATAGGTGGACCACAAGACAATCAACAAATACAAGAATTAAGTGTTTTACAATATGTTGCCAAAGCTAGTAAATAACTGGCTCACTGAAATGGGACATCTTTAAATCCATGTGTTCGACAGACCAGTTTACATTCACCTTCCAATGACTGTGCCATCATTTCAGAAATGCTTAATTAACAAAACCAACGATTGACCAAGTACTTGCAAAGAGCCAATTCAAGTACATATCATTAAAACATTGTTAAAAATTCACAGAAATTTCAACATACATGAGCTTTACGATAAGGGTTACTGTCCTTGATTCCTGGCAGATATCTACGCCTTCCCAAAATGGTCTGAACAAACCCATCTCTTTCACACTTCTTCACTGTCTCTCTCAGGAAGCGATTAATCCCTACAAAGAAAATACAGAATTACCTAGTTACAACTTAAAATAGAAAGAATGAAATACATCAAAATTCAGCTCATGGGTCTTAACACTAGCATCATATCAAAACTGCACATACAAATCTTCATGTGCTTTCTGTAGGCTTGAAAAGTTAGAGAAAAGGTAACTTTAGAGACAACATAATCTGCTTTCAATTGGAAATAACAAAAATATATGATACTAAATCCCAGAACCGCTCGTGGGCTTGGGTGTTTTTACTCTAAGATCTTGAGACTGTCTCACAGACTTCTCTCCTTGATGATTCTATCTTCCTGCACACTTTGAGGCCTAAAACATACCGATAGCTCCTCTTTACTCTCTCTATTTTGACAGAAAATAGGACTTCCTGAAATTAATATATGAGTTATAATAAACATTTCACTAGGAATAATCTCTACTTCTTAAAATTCAAAAACACATCCCAGCATTCATGAGGCTGAGGCAGGAGGGTCACCATGAGTTCGAGGTCAGCCTGGGCTACATAAGTGATTTCAGGGCCAGTCTGTACTACACAGTGAGACCCTGCCTCACGGGGTAGGGGTGGGGGAAAGACGACATGTAGTGAGTGTTCAAAGCACTCAGATTCCCTAGACAGTACCCGTCCTCTGCCATCCCGGTGCAGGGCCATGGCTGTGCCCAGGCGCTCCATGACGAGCGCGCTGCAGGGGTGGGTGGTCAGCCCTGCTCACTCTCCTCTCTGCTCCGAGGGTCTTCTCCACTGGTGCGCCCTGCCTCTCGGTCACGCCAGCAGCTGACGAACCGCGCTGCGCTATCTTTCACTCTGCTCCTCCAAAGTGACGAAGGCAAATGCTTCCCAACTGGAAACCCTCAGAGGCTTTCTCTTACGGGCTTGGCCCAAGAAGCACACTTGGGGAGATGACAAGGCGGGGAAGGGCGGAGCCCTCAGGGCCAGGTGAACTGTGGAGCACGCGAACCTCGGGAAGCCACCAGAGCGCCCTCCTTTCCTGGGAAGAAGCGCTGCGATACCACAGCCGGATGCAGAGCTGAGGAAAGGGTGAACTGGTCTGCACCGGGCCTCCGAATACTCAGCATTGTCAGAGCTACTCGGAAAGATTCTCAAGTACAATCTAGATCTGTTTAAAAAAAATAGCACTTCAAGTGAACAGTTGGACACATTTTAACAAATGTCCGTGCCCTGGTGCTGCTGCTACTAGACGAAAACACTGCCGTCTCTCTCAGCCCCGTCACCAGCCACGGGCACTCACTGACCTGCTTGACGACACTATCTTGGTTTTTAGTGTCCTGAAATTTCACAAAATTGGGATGTGCTGTATGTTCTCATACTGTATGTATGTGTGCCTTCTTTCCCAAGAAAAAGCATTTTCAAGTATCATCAATATTGCAGCGAATATCAATCTTTGACTCCTTTTCCTTGACTGGTAGTATTTCATTGTAGAGATACATAAAATTTTGTTTAACCGTTTTTCCTACAGTTGGTCTGTTCACAATATCTGACTGCTGTAACATTCATTTCAAATCTTTCTTTGGACATACGTTTTCATTTTTCTTGGGCAAATGCCTAAAACTAGAGTTTCAGGGTCATATGGTAAGTGTATGTTTTTTATTTGAAAAAGCAATACGACATGTTTTCCAAAATGGTTTTAACTTTTAAAGTCCAACCAAAGTAAAAGAGATAACAATATTTTTAATTTTAGCTATTCTACTGTTTTTGTAATGGTTCCTCTTTAGTTTTAATGTGTTTTTCCCTGATGACTAATGATGACAACAATTAATGTCATTCATATATCTGCTCCATCTGCCTTCAAAACATTGAGTTACAAGAGTTCCTTACATATTACAGATATAAGTTCTTTGCTGGACAGTAGGTACTGCAAATATTTTCTCCCAAGCTACGGTTTGCTTTTATATTTTCTTAATTGTGTTTTTCATTAATGTCTTCCTATTTGACTAATTATTATGACTTAAGACATCTTTGCCTATCTCAATATTAAAAATATTTCTTTCTCATTTTCTTCTGATTTATAATTTAGCTATTACTTCTAAGCCTACATGCCCCATCAAGTTAAATTTTACATCTGATGTGATACATAATTTGAGGTTCATTTCTTTCCCACAACAGTATCTAGTTAACCTAGCACTAATTTCTGAAAAGATTACCCTTCATCTGTTAAATTACTATGGGAACTTTTGAAAATCAATTAAATATATTTATAGGTCCGTCTCTGGGTTCTCTGTTGTGTTTAACTGTTCTCTAAGCCTACCTTATTCCTATCTTGATTATTATAACTTTATATTAAGTTTTAATATGAGGAAATGTAAGTCCACAACATAGAGATTTCTTCCCTAAAACATTATGGTAATCCCAAGTCCTTCTTCATATGCCCATACAAATTTGTAATCAGCTTGTCAAATTCTACATAAATGTCTAATGGAATTTAGATTGGGACGGCACTGAATCTATGACAGTTTACAGAGAACCATCATCATAACAATATTGTACTTCTCACAAATCAATGTGGTCTATCTCATATGTATTTATTTCTCTCCAGACTACTCTGGCATTTTGAATGTATCAGTCTTACACATACTCTGCCAAATTGCTGTTCCAGTATTTCATGTTTTTTGGATAATAATCACTAAATCTTTGATAGTATATAAGAATGTGACTGATTTTACAGATTGAAGTTATATGATGGGGTCTTTCCAAAATTCAGTCATTTGTTCTGATAGTTATTTTTACAGAATCCATATACATGATAATATGTACAAGATGAGGTTACGTCTTACTAAAAAAGCAGCTTTTTTCCTTTCAAATCTTTGTACTTTTTCTTTTCTTACAGTATTGGTTAGTCAATGTCAATGGTCATAGGGTTGGAATTGATTATAAAAGATGGAAGAACTTTTCAGGGTTATAGTGATCATTCTACATCTTGAATGTGATGTACATTATATGACCATATACATTTGTCAAAATTCATAGAGCTATAGACTTGAAAAGGGTGACTTACTGTAGGTAAATTATATTTCAAAGAACGGTCAAAAGAGCATCTAACTTAAGACATTAAACTACTCTACCACAGGAGTTTTCTCTGAGTTCTTATCCATCTCTGTCCCTACTCTTCCAAAAAAAACCCTGTATCTTAGTAAATCATCATCAAGTAAGGTTCATGTTATTTGCCATAAACCATGCCTGATGAAAATTTCTGAAAACAGAAATTTTGGTAGAAAATCTGGAATACACGTTTGAATTAATCTAACATGGGGAATCTGGATTGCAAACAATGGCCTCCAGGAGACATTCAGCACTCAGGCATCTTTACCTGTGTACCTGGACTTGAAGGAGTCAATATAGCAAGCAGCAGCATCTTCTTTAATGCCCATCTGTTCTCCTAAAGATTTAGCTCCCATTCCATAAATGATTCCATAGCAAATCTGAAAGGCAGTCATCATATTCAGTAAGGAAATTAAGTCAGAACTACATAAAATGCAAATATAACCACTTCATTTGGATTGAAATGTTAGTAAACTTTATTTCATAGTGAGTCGAAGAAATGATTCGATCTACTTTAGCGTTTGTTTGTTTTGCTTTTTCGTTTTTTGGAGACAGGGTCTTGCTATGTAGTTCAGCTGGCCTTGGACTCACTATGGAGCCCACATTGTTCTTGATCTCACAGCAATCCTCCTGCCTCAGTCTTCTGAGTGCGAGGATTATAGGTATGCACCATCATTCCCAGCTAGTGTTACTTCTTAAGAGAGAAAGGAAAGAAAGAGGAGAAAGTATAAGTGAATTTGAAGGTGCATATGTGTTGTAATAAAACAGTCACCATCTAAAAGGAAAGATATATTTCCATTTGTCATCTGTCCGTCACTCATTAGAGTAGCTTTTTACTCCTCAGGGTACCCCTACTAATGTCTGCTTAAAGAAGCACCTAGAAGCTGGAAAAAAAAAATATTATAAACATCTTTTACTTACCTACGGACAGAACTAAAGGAACAAATCATTTGTTAACGTAGAAACCACTTCTCTAGAAATAAATATCTTCAAATTACAGCCCCCTAACATCCCACAAATGCAGAATTTATCTGGGTTAAATACAAAAGAAGAAAAAGAAAAAAAATACAAACAAAATCCTGAGGAAATTTTGGGAGCAATGGAAGAAAAAGAGCCAGCTAGTCCACTGAAGAGATTCTGACTTGATAGTAACTACTGCCTAGGTTCACACTTAGCGCCACCACTCACAAACATACGCTTTTTTCACCAGTCACTTAACCTCTCTGTGTCTTTGTTTCTTCATCTATAAAATGACGACAGTAATACCTATGGCATGGAATTAAGATTGGAAGACTTACTGCACGTAAGCACTTGGAAAACTGTCTGGCATAAAGCAAGCTGTATGTAAATGTTAACAAAACACAAAAAGATGGCACTACCACATCTTTCTTTCTTTTTAAAAATCTTTTTATTTTGCTTTGTGGGTTTTTTTAAATGCTTTATCAGCTCCATGTGGTGCACAAGTGTAATTTCAGCACTTGGGAGGCTGAAGCAGGATAATTGCAAGCTCAAACCAGCCTGAGCTACACAGTGGCTTCAAGGCCAGCCTGAACTATACAGCAAGACACTGCCTCAAAAAATAAATAAATACATAAATAAGTAAATAAACAAACAAAAGCTTTATTTTGTTGTGATTCCTAATGTTTGCTTGCTTTCATCCCATAAAACTTAGTAGTATCTAAGATCCCAGCAAACTTATCAATGAGGTGGTTCAGTGCTTTGTGAAGTAGGAAAGAAGTGTTACAGTGTATGCACAGGTAAAGCACAAAGGAGCTTACAATATAGAGGCGGCCACTGCCGGTGAATAAATAGGCAGATTAGAGGGTCAGACTGACCGAGCTCTAACCACCTTTAGAATTTCTCCTGACTTCACATTTATAGTTGTATGACCTTGATCAAATTATTTTCTGTGCCTCAGTTTCCAACTCTATAGAAAGAAAACAAACATTATAACACCTATCTAAAGAGGCTTAAATGTGGGAATATTATCCATGTTGCCTAGGGTTTAATTCTTGCTAAATGCAGGACCCAAGAGTGGATTAAACTGACAGGATAGAGCTAGCTTTCCTAAGAGTGGAAAAACCAAACGCTGGTGCTAGACAAAAGATGATGCGAGGAAGCCAGTTAGACCCAACAGCAGGAAGTAATGAGAGGCACACATGTAACATGAATAGCACAGGAGCTCGGAGCTGGGTGCCAAGCCTCTACCTGAGCCCATCATCCTGCTGCTTATACCACAGGGCACATGAAAAGGAAGTACCAGTGTCAATCGCAGCCAGGAAATGTATACATACAGCCTTTGACCTCCTCTGTGCCTAAAAATCATCCAGAAGTAGGAACTCAAATGGATTCATTTCAAAGGTACAAGGGCAATATGAAGTTTCACTGGCCCCAAAAAGCTGAACAGCTACCAACTGTTAATTATAATTTAAGCTCAGCAATATTAATTTATCAATAAGTGCTTAGAGAAAATCTTCTGTACAAGGTATTTGATTGTTTGATGTTGTAGGGAAACACAAAAATGAAAATATAGAACTTTACATCAAGACATTACTGACTAGAAAAAAATGTAAAATGCACATAGATATATCCCCATAAATAAATACCACGACCACTACAATGATCTCTACCACTTTTAAACAAGCATCTGCCGAGCACAAGGCATTGTGACTAGCCTGTTTATGGTCTTGAATACACAATACTTTCTTAGCACTAAGCGGCCTCTGGTTCTTTCTTTTGTCACCAGAAAGGAAAGAATAATAAACACCATGAGTTAGGCTCGATTAATGTGGTTGGAAATATCCAAAGACAGAGAAAAATGTTCCTTAATTACAAGTAATTGAAATAGTTAAAAAAAAACTTCTGACTTATTAGTTTCTTGTGACGTCTACTAAGCATGACCACGAGGTCACCTGCTTTGCTTGTTGTCTCAGATCATCCCCAACAGACTCTGGCTCCGTCATCTTCCATTCTGCTGCAATACTCCTGAAAACATCAGCTCCAGCGTTTAATACTTGAATGAGACGACGATCGTGAGATAAATGAGCCAAGATCCTCAGTTCAAGCTGAGAGTAATCAGCAGCCAGTATTAAACCACCTGAAATAGAAATGACTGTAGATAAGTGAGTGCAGAGCTCTGTATAATATAATCCAACTTCTGTGTAATTGAGCAGTTTGACAGAAATTTAGTTCTAATTTAGAACTTTGAGATCAAGTGTTCAAAAGTTAAAAGCTTGTTTCTAATATGATGCAATTCAGTTCTGAATATCATTTTTTCCTGATAAGCTTGTGGGTTCTTGCAACACATGTAAAGCTGCCCATGTGTCTCCTAACCAGAGTAGAGTGCAGCACCAGGCAGATAATGCCATACAGTTCCTTGATGCCTCCCCTATGCAGCACTGGGTCCTTATAAATGAGAGACTTGTATTTCCTTTTCATTCCACAGAAAACTTTGCACAGATTCTACTGCACAACAGGCCCCTTGTGCACTAGAAATGGTTGTTGAGTGAATAAGAAGTTGGTGTCCAATGAGTGAGCGTATTAAATGGGCTGGAGAGAAATGTGCTCTGCTTTGACAATAGCAAAGACATTCATGAAAAAGGTCAAGCCATCAGTAGGTGAGAAAGTTCCTAAGAGGATTGAGATAATTTATGAATTGGAAATGATTGAATCAGCATGGTAAAAAACAACACTACAAAAACAAAAGCAGTAATTGGGATGGGGAATGGAGGAAAGAAGGAAGGGAAAAGGAAAAAGACATAAATTTTTATATCTGTATATGTAAGATAGCTAAAATGACTATACTACTAAATGTATGAGTTATTGAAAAAGAACAGTTAATACTCAAACGATTAGATCAATTTTACATGTTTATATCTGTTAATCTAAACAATCCTTTTGAAAGTAATGTTATGCAATATTGCAACCATTGTCAAATTCCTATCATCTTATTATGTAAACCTGTAATGTTACTGTTTTGGATTTGTTGTTGTTTGTTTATCTCTTGCTTTTTGTCTTTCTTTTCTGTGTCTTTTTTCTCTTAAACAAAAAAAAGTAGGATAAAGTAAGAAAGTAAGAAAAGTAAGAAAACTATTTTTAACTTACATCAACAAAGGACTCATTGCCATATTATAAGGAGACTTCCTACAAATCAAAAACAGTCAAACTATAAGTAAGCAGTTTACAGAAATAAAACAAAAAACTTTCAACACATTAAAGGGTAGTCAGTTTCAACCAGAATAAAAGAAATGGAAACGAAATATATAACAAGAAGCAAACTTTCTTCACTTAAATTGCAAAAATGCAGAAGTTTGAGCAATATACTCTGGCAAGGCTGTGAAGAAAGAAAGATGTTCCTGGGAAGTTAAATGATAGCTGGGCATGGTGGCGCATGCCTGCAATCCCAGCACTCGAGAGGCTGAGGCAGGAGGATCCTTGTGAGTTAGAGACCAGCCTAGGCTACAAATTGAGTTCAAGGTCAGCCTGAACTGCATAGTGAGACCCTGTCTCAAAAAATAGAGCTGGTGATTTAGCTTAGTGGTGTAAGTGCCTGACTGGCAGGTGTGAGGCTGTGAGTTCGATCCCTGGTACCAAAAAAATAAATAAATAACAAATTATAACCCCCCTCATTAGATGGGCATGTATGTAGTGAATAGAGGGAAAGCCATGAAACTCCACAAAGAACCAGACAAAAATTTTAAAGCTGAAAATGCAGTATCTGTAATGTAAAATTCACTAGAAAGCTGTGGCTGTGATTATATCCTGTAGATGAAAAGATCCCTGAACATTAAAACATTTGATAGAAACTATCCATTAAAGTATAGAGCAAAAAGGAAGAAAGGATCAAAAAGAAAAGAAAAAGGGCTCCCTGGCCTAGGGGACAACCAGGTGGTGTTACCCGTATGTATCTGGAATAATGAAAGAAAGACACATAAGGATACAATGTTAAAGGCCAACAGTTGGAATGTTTCAAATTTAGCAAGAATTATCAGGGCACGGATTTTTTAGAATTTCAAAACTAAGCAAACCCAGGAAATTGAACAAATTCCAAAAATCCCAGTAACAAAGCATTTAGATTCAGAGTCAAAACAAACTGAACAACAAGGAAAATATCGCAAAAGCACAAGGAGAAAGACACACTACTCTTGAAGTAATCACAAGAAAAATGAGAATATACCTCTCATCAAAATAATGTAAACAAGAAAATAATGAAAATTCTTATTTCACATGGTGAAAGAGAAGAACTACAAACCTGGAAATCTCTACCAAATAAGAATATCCTTCAACAATGATGATAAAATAGGGAAATTTTCAGATATGGAAATGTTGAAAGAAACAACTGCCAGTAGAACTACACAACAAGACGTCTTAAAGGACATACACTGGATGAAGAAAAATGATAAAAGACAGAAACTTGAATCTTCCTCCAAAGCATGAAGAGCATCAGAAATGGTGAACACTTTACTGTCCTTTAAATTCTTTGAAAATACATAATAGAGAATTTAAAGTTAAAATAGTAACTATTTTGAAGAGGATATAATAGTCATATCAGTTAAATCTTGTCTTGGTTACTTTTCTCCCATTGCTGGGACAAAATACCTAACACCCAAAATGAAGGAAAGAGAGGTTTATTTAGCTCACTGTTCGTGGAGGTTTCAGTCCATAATCAGCTGGCTCCAAGGCAGGGTGGCATGGCATTGGGGCAACCCTTCAAGGCAGCAGCCAGCAAAAGCAGCCAAAGCAAAATCCAGGAGAGGAAGCCTCTTTTCCTCCTTTATATTGTATGCAAGCCACCCTCCCAATGCGCCCTGGCAGGTGTAGCACTCACAAAATATCTGTGCCCTCCTCTTGCACAGGATGAGGATATTTACAAAGTAATGAACTTGGCTCCCTGCTGAGTCTCTTACTTAGCCTTCTAAACTTCTCAAGTTGACACAGTGTATCAACCATAACAATCCACCCTTTGTCACCTTGGCAACCAGACACATTTCTTTAAAGAGGTTTCCAGAGGCAAGACATGCTTATTCTTAACATTTCACAACTTGAACATTATAACACAGGTTTAACAATCCTTAAAAACCAGCATTAAGCCAATAAACATTGTATTATATTAGAAATATAACATTTTGTCTTTGCCCCCCGCAAAGATTCATGCACATCCTTTTAAGCAAAAGGCATTTAGTCCATCTACATGAGTTTCCAAAGTCTCGACTATTTCAGCACTGCTGAAAATTCAAGTCCCAAGTCTCCTCCTAGATGCAAAGCAAAACTTAGCTGCAATCCCCTGTACAGATGAAAACAAAGTTAAACACTTCCAGTATGCAATGGCACAAGGTAAACAGTCCCATTCCAAAAGGTACAAATAGGGGAATACAAAGCATTGGGACCAAAGCAAGTCCAAAATCCAGCAGGGCAAACGTTGAGTCCTGGAGTTGCACATCCAGCATCTGAAGCAATCTGTGGCAAATTGTGAGCTCTAAAGGGCTTGTGTGGTTCCACCTCTACAGCACTTCTGGTGGTTGTAGCTCCCACGGCTTCTCTCATAGGCCCACTTTGCTCTCTTCTTGAAGCTTTCCTTAGATGATCCATGTTCCTGACTTTTCCAAACATCTGGGGTCTCCACTGCATCTAAAGTTTCACACTCATCGCTTCACATACTGCCCTCTAAGGGACACATTGCTTGGCTTCCCAGGCCTTCTGAAATCAAGCTGAAAGCCTTTTTAACCTCAGAACTCTTGCATTCCATATGCATCTAAACCCAGTGCCATGTGGATGATGCTGAGGTCTGCTGTCAGTCGGAGCAGTAGCCAGGCTTTCCTCTCTCTTGGCTGTAGGAGCCAGGTACCAGGATCACTGAGCACTCTGAATCTGATTGAAAGGAATAAACTCTCTATGCCACTGCCATTCTGGAACATGGTGCTCTGCAGCTTTTTCCTCAAAGCAAAGTCTTTCACTATACAGGTTTGAGGCTGTAAAACTTTGAGACTTGCTGCTTTTTGTGATGCCTTCAGGCTGTCTTTTCTATTCTCCTGTTCCTTCTCAGCAATTGAGGTTTCCTCAGCTCTATCTTTGCAGTCCACAGCTTTATTGAAGCTTCCTTTCTGGACAAACTCACAATGTTTTGAATCACCCCGTTGGTCTCTTTGTTTTTGATTCACAACATAAAGCTCGCTAAAAGTCCCCAATAATAGCCATGCTGCCACCTCAACATTCGACTGCCTTGAAATTTTTTCTGCCAGATTAATTAGTCTACCACCCTTAAGCTTAGACTCAGGTAAAGTCTCTGGAAATGAGCAAAATACAGACAAACTTTTTGCCAAACCATAACATATCTGGAGTCCAACAACCAATATAGCCCTTCCCAGCAGAAACCTCCCAAGCCTGGTCTTTATTGGTTTTCTGATCTTCTGAGATCTGACCAGAATCTACCATACAGAACAGCCTAAGCCTTTCCAACTCCACTCCTTTACGTGGCATCTCCAAACCTTCCCAACCTCTTCCTATAAGCCACTCCCAAACACCTTTGAACTACATGGTTAGGTATAGTCACAGCAATGACCCTACTCCACTGGTACCAAATTCTATCTTGGTTACTTTTCTCTCATTGCTGGGACAAAATACCCAACACCCAAAATGAAGGAAAGAAAGGTTTATATCAGCTGGCTCCAAGGCAGGGTGGTGTGGCACTGGCACAACACTTCAAGGCAGCAGCCAGCAAAAGCAGCCAGAGAAAAAACAGTGGAAAGCAAGACTCTTTTCCTCCCTTATTTTGTATGCAGGCTATCCCCCACCCAGGGCGGGTATAGCACTCACAAAATCTCTGTGCTCTCCTCTTGCACAAAATGAGGATATTTACAAAGTAAGGATCCTGGCTCCCTACTGAGACCCTTAGATAAACTTCTAAACTTCTCAAGTTGACACAATGTATCAACCATAACAAATCTATTATATACAAAAAAAGAAACTGAAATGAAACCTGTGTATTATGGATGAAATGGGAAAAATTATTTAAAGATGTACTGTGACAGGATGCCTATTATAAACTCTAAAATATCTAGCATGTACATAGTCAGTAGTGGAAGTAAAACATAAAAAAAACAGTTAACATTCCTAAACAGATTTATTTTGAAGACTAAACAGTCTGAGGCAGCCAAGTACTAGAAGTGGCTCTGGAAGATTCATCTAATGGAACAGGCACACAGTTCTGCTCAGGAGATGGAGATCACAGGAAATTCCTGCACTGTCATTTGAGCAAACTAACAACCAGGCAAAACCCAGAAATGCTGTATTGATATTCAGAACAATACGTAACAGAAACTGAAGTGGGGAGATAATAGGAGACCTGAAAGAATGAATCACAAGCCCTCCGTGCTGCATAGTTGTGCTTAGGTCCCATTTTCGAACATTTTGGTGTCTTCTTGCTAACCTAACAGGAGGCTCCCAACAGTGATCACTGAGGATGAGAAGATTTCTCAGAGTGACCCTAGCCCAGGAGAGGAGGGGAGTATGGGAAGTGTGCTGGCAAAGGGAGGTCTATAGACAGACTGGATAGGCAGCCAGGGAAGGGCCAAACCAAAGTGGAGGAAGATTCAGCCAGGACACATGGAGGCTCAGCAAACGAAGGCCAAACCAGGTGTGGTAGTGCACGCCTGTAATCCCAGCACTCAGGAGGCTGAGGCAAGAGGATTGCTGTGAGTCTGATGCCAGCCTGGGCTACAAAGTGAGTTCAAAGCCAACCTGAACTACATAGTGAAACCCTGTCTCAAAAAGACAAACAACAACAACAAAAAACAATAAACAAAGGCCTCATTAGATTGGCAGGATTTTCTTGTCCAGAAGTAAGGCACTCATGCCTTTCTACAGTACATCTGTTCTATTTAGTTATGATTAATAGTACTTGCAAGACTAGACCTGCTACACACCCCAAGCTCCTATAGGCCCACTTCTACGTCCAACTTGTCTGACTATAACCCCATAGGTTAATCTCAACCTGTCTAAAACGTAGTCACTGTTGGTTACAAAATTCCTAAACAAAGAAGCCTCTTGGGCAGCCCAACCTGAGTTCATTTGCCTGGGAGCTTTTTGCTTCCATTTTACAATAAATGCTACTTTCTGTTTTCACTCTACAATAAATACTTTACTGAGTCCTCTTTTGACTCTCTACCTTGTGACAGAGAAAAACTAAACTCATGGGAGGAGGGGAAATGCCTCAGGAGACTGGAACTTGACGCTGGGAAATTCTCAGTGGGTGAGCAGGCTGCATGAAACCCAGCCGGCAGTAAGCATGACCAGGCAGGCGGAGGGAAATGGCCCAAAAGAAAAGCGCAGGCACCAGGGGTGGTTTGAATATGGTGTCAGGAAGAGTTCGCAGGGTAGGACTTTGTAATGGAAGGGGCTGAGTGTGGACACACTGCTGTAGGAATGAGCTGAAGACGGGGTGTCCATGGTGTTTAATCCCACACAGACATTCAGGATAAGTGCACGAGCACAAAAACACCGGCCAAGCCTGCCACCAACAGCATGGTCAGATAATTTAGTGTTGGCCGCAGTCCAGACATATGGACCATGACAGTAAGAGGCCTGGCAGACAGCCCAGGCTTTCAGTCCCAGGTACACAGGAAAATAAGTGTGGGTGGGGTCAGTCCTGCCACAGGGTTGACCTGACACTGAGCTCATTTACAAACATGGAGGGGCGGAACTCAGCCTTCAGAGCCCCTGAACAGTGGCTCCCACAGGGACAGAGGCAGAGAAGAAGAACCCTGAACAAAAAAGAAAAAAATATTTTCACATTTCTCCTTTTATCAGGCAATAGCTAGTAGAAATATGGGGAAAATAATTATTTCCCTTATAAGTGCCCCGAAAGGGAGAAAATTAGACCTGGACTGGTGTGTGTGTGGGGGGGATATGTGTAGATATGTGTGCATTAGTTATTATAGTTCTTGCTTTGCTTCTAAACCTGTTTAGTCATGTTCTGTCACAAGTGTTATTTCATAGGGTTTTACAACGTTGTATTTCTGCTAGTTCTGCAATTTTTGTTTTATATTTCTGCTAATTGGACTCAATCTCCTTATATTTTCTCTCACTTTACATTTAGATTATTATTATGGTATATTAAATGTATTCATGCCTTCAAGCATATAAATTTTCTAAAATGTAAAATTGGGATTGTTTATGACTGACATCTTCTTTCAGATCCTGACATCTGCCTTTCTCTTGTGCTCCAACTACTTCTGATAGGAGGCTTGAGTAAAACTAACATGAGGTCACCAGTCAAATGATAATTTTTAGACAAAAATTTATGTAATGTCTATGTTACATACGTGCCACTATACTTAAAGATGATTGGGTATATGTTCCTTTTCCCATTTCAGCTCTTTCTCATATCTCTTCTCACATAGGCTCCTTTGATGCTGACCTGTTTACCTTTACTAAACAGCTTACATTTGTCTTTCAATTGTATGATTTGACCTATAAAGATATCCATATTAACATCTACTCTCTCTCTCCAGCACAAAAGGTGGAACTTTGGCAGGCTGCACAGGAGGCAGCTGATGAAAAGCATGAATTAGATTGCAGTCATCCCATTGGTGTCTCTGCTGTTCCCAACGCAGATCCCCAGTGGGATTATCAACATAATGTGGAAGGCCCTAAACATACAGCTAGAATGTTGGAATGAATCCTAATAGGCCTCCACAAAATTTCCTGAAATCAGCTTAATTACTACAAGATACATGAATTAATTCAAAGACAGGACAAAAATCCCACAGAATTTATGTCTCATCTGACAGAGGCTTTTATTAAATTTATGGATGTCATACCTGACTCGCCTGAGGGGGTCATTCTTCTTAATTTGCACTTTATCTCTCAGGCAGCCCCAGATATTCAGACAAAATTCCAGTGGTCTGCCCTTGGCCCTCAAACCCCTAGTAGTGGACTGTTAGATGTGGCATTTCATGTTTTTAACAATAGAAAGGCACAACTTAAACTCCAAGCTAAACTGCAAGGCCAATATTTGGCTGCAGCACTCAGGGCTTAATACACGTCACAAGCCGTTGACAAGCCCAGGACCCGAGCCTCTCCAGGACCATGCTTCAAGTGCAACAAGGAAGGACACTGGGCATGAGCACGCCCAGAGCCGAGGCCATCATCAGGGCCCTGCCCCATCTGCAAGCTGGAGGGTCAGTGGAAGATTGACTATCCTCTCCGCCAGAGAGCAGGTAAGTAAGTCATCAACTTCCCCACTCTCACACGATTCTGTGCCATTGTTGCCTCCAGATTCATTGCTGACTAACTTACTTGGATTTGCCACTGATGATAGATGGGGCTCAGGGCCTCCAGCCCCCACCAAGGTGACTCTCTCAGAGCCCTGAGTCTCACTGGACATTTCAGGTAAAATCCTTTCTTTCCTTATCAACACAGGGGCCACGTTTAGTGTCTTACCTGAATGTGTGGGCCAATGTTTGTGGTCCACAGTCTCCATAGTGGGGGTTGATGGCCAACCATCACGACCTCTTTGGACAGAACTCGTGCCTTGCAGGTTTCAGACTCTTTCACACACAACCTTCTTCCTATCCCAACCTGCCCCACTCCTCTGCTAGGTAAGGACTTTCTCTTAAAACTCAATTTCACTTTCTCCTTCTCCGTACCTGCATCCCTCATTCTCCAAACTCACTCGCTTTGTGTCAAGGTTTCAGAACCCCCTCTCCCCACTTCCCTTATTGATCTCACTGTTTGGGACACTTCCAATACCTCCATGTAACCCATGCCTCTCCGATACTTATTTGCCTCAGGAATTCCTCTATTTTTCCCTGTGTCCCACAATAATCCTATTGCTCCCAAACACCAACGGTGTCTTAAGCCCATAATTCACTGCTTATTAATAAACAGGTTCCTCAAGATTACATGCTCTCCATACAATATTCCAACTCTTCCTATCCACAAACCCAATGGGACCTACCATTTAGTTCAACACCTCAGAGACATAAATAATGCTGTCATGCCTATACACCCAGTAGTCCCAAACCCCTACACTATGCTCTCCCACATTCCCTCTTCTACTACTCATTTCACAGCCCTGGACCTCAAAGATGCCTTCTTCGCTATTCCCTTACATTCAGATTGTCAAGACCTCTTTGCATTTACATGGACAGACTCAGACACCCTCTCATTTCAGCCACTCACCTGGACAGTGCTACCCCAGGGATTCAGGGACAGTCCTCACTTCTTCAGCCAGGCATTAGCTACTGACCTCACAGTTATTAACCTCAAACCCAATACTCTACTCCAGTATGTTGCTGACCTTCTCTTATGTTCTCTCTCTCATGCTATGGCTACATGACATACAGCTATTCTTCTCAACTTTCTCTCCAGTCGTGGATAACAGGTTTCAGCCACTAAGGCCCAAATAGCTTCTCCAAAGGTCAAATATCTGGGTCTCACCCTTACACCTACTACTTGCTCAATAACCACTAATCACAAGGCAATCCTTCAGGACCTTCAGGTGCCCATCACCAAGCAACAGGTTTTATCCTTTCTGGGCCTAGCTAATTTCTTCTATCTCTGGATTCCTAACTTAGCCATTTTAGCTAAACCTTTATACCGAGCCTCTAAGGGTCCACTAACAGAGCCCCTAGAACCAACAATGCCTATACATGCTCCTTTCCATAGATTAAAGGAGGCTTTCTTAAGAGGCCCAGCTCACACACTCCCAAACCCAACCTTACCTTTCATTCTATACACTACCTCCCAAGACCATAATGCTGTGGGAGTTCTAGAAGACCAAAAAGGACCCTCTTTTCAGGCAGCAGCATACCTCTCAAAACAGCCTGATAACACTCTATGTGGCTGGCCTCCTTGCTTTTGAGTGCTCACTTCAGCAGCAATACTGATGCAAGAGGCAAAAAAGTTCACACTAGATCAGACCATTAGGGTTTACTCACCTTATCGACTAACAGACTTAATCTCACATAAAATACTCCCTACTCTGATGACCCCTTCTCATCTACAACAGGTCCATTTAGCTCTCATACAAAACCCTGCCATTATCATTTCCACTAGTAATACCCTTAACCCAGCTGCCCTCCTTCCCACCTCTACGGGCCCCCAGTACATGACTGTGTTGAGGTTTTACAGATGACTCTTACCGATTTCCCTCATGTTCATAGTGATCCTCTTCCCATGGCTGACGACACCTGGTTCATAGATGGGAGTTCCATGAATACAGGAAATCACAAGATAGCAGGATGTGCCATAGCTAATAGATCTCACACCATAGAGGCTGTTGTGGGTGAGGTCCTGTGTCCCCCCAAAGCCTCATGTCACCTTGGATGGGGCTGAGTCTGGAATTCACGATTGGTTTGTTGTCTAGCACTGGGATTGGCAATGTGAGTGTTCACCTGCCCAGGGGTGGAGCCAACTTACAGTGTAAGGGTGAGAGGAAGGCGCATCTTCCTCTCCTTTGCTGGTTTACCTTGCTGTTTGGCAGCCACCATGGATGGCTGCCCCACCATGCCATGCTGCCTTGGAGCCAACTAAGTATGGACTGAAACCCCTGAGAACTGTAAGAAATAAACCTTTCCTTCCCTAATTTTGGGCATCAGGTATTTTGTCTTGGCAATGAGTGAAAAGTAACTATGACAGAGGCCAACCCATTACCGCCTGGGACCTCGCCACAAAAGGCAGAACTCATAGCACTCACATGGGCCCTTACACTAGCAAAAGGTTAAAACATAAACATAATAAACATATATACTGACTCAAAGTATGTGTTCAGTGTCTTTTTTTTTTTTTTTTTTTTGCAGCACCGGGGATCGAACTCACAGCCTCATGCCTGCCAGGGCAGGTGCTTAAGCCACTGAGCCAAACTCCTGGCTCTGGTTTTTTTGAGGCAGGGTCGCACTATGTAGCTCAGGCCAGCCTTGCACTCGCGTTGCAGCCCAAGCGGGCCTCGAACTAACAACGCTCCACCTACCTCAGCCTCCCAAGTGCTGGGATTAAAGGCGTGCGCCACCACGCCCAGCTGTGTTCAGTGTCTTACACTCTCGTGCTGCAGTCTGGCAGGAGAGGGTCTCATTAATGCACAGGGTACACCTATCATTAATGGGCCTCTCATCCTTAAACTCTTAGAGGCAGCACAACTCCCAACACAGGTAGCAGTCATTCATTGCAAAGGACACCAAAATTCCACTGATCCTATGGCTCAGGGTGATGTTTTTGCAGACACACAGGCCAAACTGTCCACATAGCAACTATATCTGACCCACCTACTCTCATTAGTCCCAGATACCTTGCCACTATACCAATATTCACCAGAACAGTTACATCTCCCTCACAAGCCAAGTTATACACAAAACACTCAGGGATGGACTTTCCAAGAGTCTAAACTGGTACTACCAGATCAGCAAGCCTCTAACATTATCGTGAGCTTACATAACTGTTTCCATGTAGGATCAAAGGCCTTGTGCAAACTCTTGGCCCCAGTGGTAACACATCCTTCTTTAGGAAACATTATTCACCAGGTCACACATGACTGTCAGTTTTATGCTAAGACCTTTCCTCAAGGACATCTTCTGCCCCACTCCATTCCTACTCACCAGTTTAGGGGACACACTGCAGGTCAGGCCTGGCAAATAGACTTTACCTACATGCCTCATCACAAAACTTTCAGGTATCTTCTTACCTGTATCTGCACATTCTTGGGGTGGATAGAAGCCTTTCCAACAGCCAGGGAGACCGCTTATGTAGTTACTAGGGGCCTATTACAGGCCATCATACCCAGATTTGGGCTGCCATAGAGAATTCAGTCTGACATTGGCCCAGGCTTCATCTCTTAGAACACCCAACAGATGTCCACACGTCTACACATCATGTGGCATTTACACACCCCATATCATCCATAGTCATCAGGGAGGGTAAAAAAAACACAAATGCGCTCCTTAAGACACATCTCACAAAACTTATTCTAGAACTACACCAACCTTAGCCTCAGCTTCTTTCTTTGGCTCTAACCAAGTTAAGGGCATTTCCCTGGGTTCCTACCTTCCTGAGCCACTTTGAGCTCATGTATGGCCGACCGTTCTTACTTCATAATTTACCTGCCTCCCAAGATCTTCCTCCTTTGGCAGATTATATCCCAATTCTTACTTTCCTTCAACATCTACTGTGCCAACATGCAGATCACTGTCTCCCACAACCATCTGAAGGCGCCAAACCAGAGCCCCCAATATCTCCGGGAGACTTAATTTACTGCAAATCTTCTAAGTCCACAGGGTTACAACCTAAGTGGAGTGGACTTAACCTGGTCTACCTTGCAACTCCAACAGCAGTCAAGATTGCTGGATTGTCATCCTGGTTCCACATCACCCAGACTAAGTGGCATCCACTGGTTACAGACTCCTCCGATTGTACCTCTCCCAAGTGGTCATCTTAGCTCCTGACTCCTACCTATCTTCACCTTACCAAGGACTTACAATTGTCACACTCTGATTGGCCAATGGTTTGTTACCCTGTTTGGTTCCTTGTTCCTTATGTTTTGCTAGTTCTTTTTGCAGTAGGATTCTGGCTGGTCTTTCTGGGAGATTTTCATATCACACACAAGATCCCCTTCATAATGCTCTACCTGATAGTATCTGGGGCTTAACCATTCTTAACTGCTATGGACATGCATATCTTCCTGGACTCGATCTTCACTCTCCTAACACTGACACAATCACAACCACTCCCACTTTCAACGTTTGACTTCTACCTCACAAAACATGGAGTAGCAGTGGGCTACACTCACACCATCATAGCTCAGGCCAACTGGACCTCAGGCAACCTCACATTCCACATT